>APFE031347095.1:0-11799 GCA_000404065.3 Pinus taeda
CAACACCATAATTTGAAGGCCACGTTTCATCCAATTTTCATACTGGACCCATCAACAACATTGAAGCTCAAACTCAATCACCACTGTAATACAACCATCAAATACATCTGCATCAACTAATCATTGAAACTGTATCATCACTTTCTGAATCAACCACAACTGATTCAATCAATCCATGAATCTCTGACACAACTGAATCAAATTCAATCAATCAGCTGGAATAGATAGATCACTGTAACCAGTACAGAGATCTAGACCTAGAACACTGCATCATCATTCAGAACCAGCTGTAACCTCAAAACCATGCATCAAAGTGTATACGCAACTTGGAAGAGCCGAACCATCCTGTATACGCAACTTCATCAAAGCGAACCAACATATAGATATGAAAATACTTATTTATAACTTCGCTGCACTTCCCGACTTCAGACTTACCAAGATCATCACATATAAAGGATAATACAGGTGTTAACAACCAGATTTAGCCTATAAGATCACATAATGATAAGTCATTATGATCCTGATCCATCATCCATCATCACTGAAGCAAATTACTATCAATCTGAACACTGTTACTAGAATGCAGTCACCAGAACATAAAGCAAAACCTAGAACTCTGCATCAACAACCAGAACCAATTCTGACTTCAAACATCATAGTTCATAAGATATACACTATGATGTGTTGAACCTGCGTGTATACGTGCTTTTACCAAAGACAACCAATGTATACATCTGTAAATATTAATTCATAATTTTGCAGTTATCTCAGATCACAACATTTATAGAATAAAACATGCGTCAGTATTCAGATCTAGATTATACATGATTAAACCATATAAAGATAGTTCATTTCAAGTCTTAAGATCCTGATCCATCATTAGATCTTATCCTCCATCAACCGCTAAGGTTCCTCCTTGGTTTAGATCAAGCAGAGCATCAAAAACCCATAACCTGTACACTGGATCTCATACTTCATCAAATATTCAATGCTTGTCCTCTTAGCCTAATGATCTTCTCCTCCTTATATAGTTTTAGGCCTTTCTCAATACCATGAACCAAAACCACTTAGGACCAATACCTTGGATCAAATGCCTAGGGTCAATACCTTGGACCAAATACCATGGACCAATAACATGGATCAAAATACCATGGACCAAATACTTTGGACCAAAAACTTAGTTTTCCAAGGTATACGTGCTCTTCCTTCTATGAGAGTGCGTGTGTACGTATACACGACTTGTATACAGTGATACTGCGTGTATACACAGCTTGGTCAATGGTGAACCTGCGTATACCACTCTTTATTCATTATGTGAAGATTGATCTATAATTCTTTGCTGTTTACCTGCTATACTATGATCTTTCATCTGAGTGGGTTGCCTTCTAAACTGATTCATTGAAGTTTCCTTGCATTTCATAACATCTGTAAACACTCTTGTCATGCATTCTGTCACATCTGATATCTCTTATGTAGATTCATCTAGTTACCATATACAAGTGAGTTTTTCTGCTACAAGTGGGTTTCCATCAAGTACAACACATACATCATAATGCCAACAGGGGTTTGCGAGGATGGCCTTGCAAAGGTTTGACTAGTTTGATCCCTAACTCCTTATACCCCGACCTCGTTGGGGACATGCAAAGAAAAACAGAGAAAGAGAAGACCACTCTGATACCACTGATCTAGAATTATGCAGGAACACAACAAAATATAGAAATACACATATACATAGAGATGCAACATAAATAAAACTTCATTTCATTAATATTAAAGAACTGAAATATGCTTACATAAAGAAATGGAAATAAACTAGCTCGAGCGATGGTAGCTTATCTCTGAGAAGAGATGTGGAGGCTACATGTCTCTAAACTATGTTACAATGAGGCTAGAAGGCCTATTTATTATTGAGAAATGAAGGAGAACCATAAACATAACAAAACATAACCCTAGGAGATGAAGCACCAACACGATGGGCTCTGTTTGGGTAAATTGGTACGTCAACTTCTTGGGGTCATAACTCTAGCATACAATCTTCGTTTGACGCACACAATACCTCGTTAGAAATATCTATCCTAGGACTACAAATTTTGACTTAAAACATCAATATATGATGAATGTTTTCCCATTTCCCTAAAATACGTTGTTTAGGGCCTCAAAATGGCTCTGAAAGTTTAGGACAAGAAAAACTTCCAAATAGTAAATTGTTCTACAATTAAGGAAACTGAGAAACTAAAAGAAACAGTGGTGGAGGTCCAACTGGAATAGGTGGGTGGTCACCAATATCCACCTATATTATTCCTCCCCCCTTAGGAAGCAATGGTCCCCATTGCATTGAGTGCCTCCATGAGATGGGGAAACTTCTGCTAAACTTGGTCCCTGGTGAGCCACTTGCCTTGGTGCAGGAGTTGGCTAGCTTTGACAACCCGATAGAGTTGTATCTTCTATTGGTGAGTATTATTGATCTGTGTGTCCATGATCTGATCATTTGTGCCATGTTCCATGCAGTATGGGTTTAAATATGTTGGTGTGAGTTGTTCTACAATGTTTGATGTGTCCAGTAAAGGTGGAAAGTATGGTCAAAGTCTATCCACATTGAACATTGGGTGATAGCCAAGTAATGGTGGAATGTTGAGCTTGAAAGAATTGTCCCCTACAACCTTAGTGATGGTGTAAGGTCCATATCGGAGCAGGTGAAGCTTACAATGGGGCCCAATGAGGCGCTCCTTCTGCAAATTTAACCAAAATTTGTCTCCCAGTTGGAACTCATGTGGCACACGATGCTGATCATGATGCTGCTTGTACTTAGAATTGGCCTTGTTCAATATTTCATGTACTTGCTGTTGGATGTGCTGAATGTGCTTAATGAAGTTTTTGGTCCTATTAGCTTGAGACTAGACATGAGTCGAATCTTTCGGAGTAGCTACAAATGGTATGGCCACATCAATGGGACATAGTGGCTGGAATCCCAATCCCACCTGAAAAGGGATGTGACCATTTGATTTATGGAGAGCTCTATTGTAGCTATGCTAGACATAAGGGATGCTTTGAGTTGTACATGTGAAAAATGTGTATGATCATCCTGTTGACGAACTTTGTTTGGCCATAAGTTTTGGAGTGGAAATTCATGGACATAGTGAGCTTGGTATCCATCATCGACTAGAGATTTGACCAAAATGTACTTAGGAAACTGTTATCCTGATCTGAGATAATGGATTGTGAGATCCTAAATTGTACACACACCCATTCAGAGCATATCTTAGTAGTGGCTTCTGCTGTGATACTCTTATTGAAATTTGCCAGAATGGCCATCTTAGAGAATCTGTCGACGACCACAAAAACACAATTGTTTCCATGCTTAATAGAAGGAAGGACCAACATGTAATCCATGGAGATGTATTCCCAAGGTCGACTAGGAATAGGCAGAGGAGTATGTAGGCCTTGCTTCTTGATGGTCAGTTTGGTAATGATGCAGGCAGTGGAGGATTTTATGTACTTCCCAACATCTTGTTGGAGGTTCAGCCAATAAAAATACTTCTACTGCACTGCCATTGTTTTCTTTACCCCAAAATGTCCAATGACTTGACTGTAGTGCGCATCCCAAATAATCTTGGCATGCTTGCTTGAAGGAACACAAAGGTGTCCAAGGAGGCATAACAATGCATCCTGGAGGTAAAAATTTTGAACTTCCTTTCCTTCCAGGAGCGTCTGGTATGTGTTGCTAAATTCAGGATCGCTCTTGTCAATATGCAGACACCCCTCAATATCATGCCCATAAGAGTCAAGCACAATGGTCAACGCCATGATCGATGGTCGATTGAGGAAATCTGCAACATCGTTGGTGCTTCCCTTCTTGTACTTAATGTTCAAATGGAACCATTATAGGTATGTGGACCATTTTTGATGACGATCGTTCTGCAACTTCCTTTGTGTATGTATGAACTATAGGGGTCGATGGCCTATGTGGATGACCATTTCCTTCCCCAGAATGTAATGCTTCCATTGTCAGCACACCTGCACATTGGAATACATCTCTTTGTCATAGGTGGGATAATTTTGGACTATGTCTGAAAGTGTCTCACTGTGATATGCCGCTGGATTTCCCTGCTGAGTAAGAACTGCACAAATATCATATTCGGAGGCATCTATCTCAATCTCAAATGGTTTCTGCAGGTTTGGTAATGTAAGAATTGGTACAGAGAAAGGGCAATGCTTCAACTCAGTAAATGCCTTTTGTTGGGATTTAGACCAAAAGAAATTTTCTTTCACTCCTCCCTTAGTGACTTAACTCAAGGGCCAAGTGATATGAGAGAACCACAACATGAACCTACGTAGAAGTTGGCAAGGCATAGAAAGCTGCAGAGCTCTATTAGAGTTGTTGGGGCTGGCCAATCCCAAATGACTTTTATCTTAGCTAGGTCCACATGCACACCTCGTTCATCAATAATGTAACACAGATATTGAACCTGAGTCATACCAAAAGTGCATTTCTCCAAATTGGCACACAACTTCTGTTGTCGCAGAGTTTTGAGGACCTGTCGAATATGGTGGAGGTGCTCTTCCCAACTCTGGCTGAAGATTAGATGGTCATCTAAATACATCGTCGCAAATGATTTGGTGAAGGGTCACAAGATGTCATCCATCAACCTCATGAAGGTTGCAGGGACATTTGTCAACTTAAAAGGCATGACCAACCATTCGAAAAGGCCTTCCTTGGATTTGAAGGCAATCTTAAACACATCAAAGGGTTTGATCAGTACCTGGTGATAACCAAACTTCAAGTCAATATTTCTAAAATATTCCCCCCCCCTTAATATGGTCTATAAGGCCATCAATTCACGTGATGGATAATTGTTCTAGGGCAATGATCTTGTTCAACGCCCGATAGTCAATATAGAGTCTCTAGGTCCCATCCTTTTTCTGTACCAACATGATCGGGCTCCCACAGGGTGATGAAATTTTCCTAATGTTCCCTTTCTTCAATAACTCTTGAATCTTCATCTTGATTTCATCATTCTCCATAACAGAGTATCAATAGATCGGTCTATTAGGAAGCAATATGCCCTATGTCTGATCGATGGAGTGTTTGACCTGACAGTGTAGAGGTACCCCTATGGGCGAGGTGAAGATGTCCTTGTACTCCTCCACAAACTTTTCCATCTACTGCTGCTGCGCAGAGGAGCCTTGTTTGGAGGCCATGGCCACAATATTCTTCTTTCCCTGAGAGCGAATCATAAGGAACTCAAATTTCCTAGTCTGGGAAATGATATTACTACATTGGTTCACAATGATCAAAGAAATGGCGGTAGGTGGTGCAACCTTTGGTATCCTGTACAAGTTATCACCCAAAGTAATAATACAGTGCAAGGCTTAAAATCATACACAACATGTTGCTTCCACAAGTATGGTTGGCCTAATAATACATCATAAAATTCAGAGGAGAAACATCACATAGTACCTCATCCTTGAAGGGCTTGATGCTGTAGGGAAAGAATCACTGTTGGATGACGCAAAGATCTCGCCCTTGGTGAAGCCACCTGATGGTGTATGACTGCAGGTGTGGTGTGGTCATTAGGCCCAACCGCTTCACGACTTGTGCTGAAATGAGGTTTTTTTGGCTCTCGATGTCGAAAATGAACTGCAACGGGGAACCCTTCACCTACATTTATGAGTGGAAGAGCTGTTCCCCCTCCTCTGAATCTTTGGGCTCATCCTTTTAGATCTTGGTGTTTGAAATGGTGGAACTAGGCTCTGCATTGATAATATTCTTCCCTTTTTCATTCCCATTGTTGGTTTCTGACTCGGAGTCAAAACATGCATCTGATTCGGAGGCCTGCAACTTGACCAATAGTGACTGCTTGGCTTAGAACTCACTTGTGTTGTGAGTGGGGCTCTTATGGAACTCACACCATTTCCCTGTGTCCTTATTTGTCTTCGTGGTGTTTTTATTTTCTTGTGGCTTCAAGGGTTTTTCCTAGGTCACCCTGCCTTGGTTTTGTCCTTTGTTTTGCAGCTTGGGGGCGTCTTTCCCTTTCTTAAGATTCATAGATCCAAAGTATCACTTCTTTTGTTTAAATTTCTTCTCGATCTTGACAACATATTGATAGGTGGCGCCAAGCGAGGAGATGTCTAAGAACTGAATCTCCTCCTAGATGTACTTGTGTAGACAACTGCGATACATGAGTACCAAATTTTGCTCAGAATCCTTGATACCTAGCTTCGTGCGAAGGGTATGGAAAAAATTTGTGAACTCTAGCACATCTTGGTCCTTTCCCTGCCGCAGTGTGGTCTACTTTATGTATTTATGCTCATAGATCCCGACAGGGTAATATTGTTCCTTGATGGCATCTCAAAAATAATTCCAAGTGAGTGTGGCTAAAAACAATGAGGATTCCCTCATCCTTTTTTTCACAGTAGGTTTCCCACTAGTCCTTGACATGTGGGGTGGCTTTGGGAAGTGAAAAAATAATCTTTTCCCGCTTGGAAAAGTTATGAATTGAAAAATATCCTTCCAACAAATTTAACCATATATCTATGGCGTCTGCATCTATCTGACCTTCAAATATGGGAATATCAAAGCTAACTTGTACCTTAAAAGGAGTGGCACCTCTAGAGTGGCTGCTGGATGAAGATGTGTCGCCTATGGGTAGCCACTGAAGGATTTGGGCAAAGTTATCCATCATCACGTTCCTCTGTCACTCAAGGGCTTCCTCAAGAAACATTTTGAAAGGATATCATGCCCCCTCATATTTCTTTTCTTCCACCATGGGAGTCCTTCTGGGTTTGCGAGGTTGGTCTTGCAATTTTTCAACCAATTTGATCCCTAACTCCTTATACCTTGACCTCGTTGGGGACATGCAAAGAAAAATAGAGAAAGAGAATACCACTATGATACCACTGATCTAGACTTATGCAGGAACAAAAAAAATATATAAACACACATATACATAGAGATGCAATAGAAATAAAACTTCATACTGAAATATGCTTACATACAGAAATGGAAATAAACTAGCTCAGGCGATGGTAGCTTATCTTTGAGAAGAGATGTTGCGGGTACATGCCTTTAAACTATGTTACAATGAGACTCTAAGGCCTATTTATTATTAAGAAATAATGGAAAATCCTAAACATCCAAAAACCTAACCCTAGGAGATGAAACGCTAAAACTATGGGCCTTGTTTGGGTAAATTGTTACATCAACTTCCCAGGGTCAGAACATTGGCATGCAATCTTTGTTTTACGCGCACAATACCTCGTTAGAAATATCTATATGAGGAATACAAATTTCAAATACAAACATAAGTCAATGACTTATTTTTCCCCATTTTCCCAAAAACACATTGTTTATGGCCTGAAAATGGCTCAGGAAGTTCAAGACCCAAAAAACTACCAAAAATAGTAAATTATGCTACAATTAAGGAAACTGAAAAACTGAAAGAAACAATGGTGGGGGTCCAAGTAGAATAGAGGAGTGGCCACCAATATCCACTTGGATTAGTTCACCCCCTTCTCGAGGAGAATATGAATATGGAATTCCCCTAATTCTAAGTATTCAAGAACCAAATTTACATCTTTATTGCCACCCTTTCGCACAAAATAATGAAATAGAAAGGCAATTCATGAACTATTAGAGTTAGGAGTTATAATTCCTAGTATAATCCCTTATTCAACATTAATATTCATGGAGTTAAAGAAGAAAGAAACTTGGCACATGTGTCTCTATTTTAGGGCTCTCAATAAATTAACACTCAAAGAAAAATTTCCCATCCTAGTTATTGACGATCTCTTGGGTGAAGATCATGGAGAAAGTTTTTCACTATTCTTGATATATGTTTAGGATACCACAAAATCAGGATGAAAGATGCATACATCCCAAACACAAATTTTAAAACACACAAAGGTCATTATGAGATTTTAGTGATGCATTTAAGTGTTTTTAATGCAACTCCATCAAATTTCTAGAGCGTCATGAACGAAATTTTCAAACCATACCTACTCAATATTGTTTAGGTATTCCTTGATGATATCTTGATCTCTAGTAAAGCATAGGAATCACACATACATCAAGTTGTTAAGTCCTTGTAACTTTTGAGAGACAACCAGTTATTTTTTAATCGATCCAAAATTTCTTTTGGGGACTATGAGGTTAAATATTTAGGTCACATTGTAAGCCAAGAAGGAGTACAAGTTGATCCCAAGAAAGTGGATTCTATTCAAGGCTATCCATGACCCAAAACATTGAAGAGATCAAGGGGATTATTAGGAATTACAGGCTACTACAGGAAATTTGTACAAAAATATGGCCAAATTACATCTCCCCTAAATTCACTCCTTAAAAAGAATGCCTCTTTTTAGAGTGAGCTAACCACATGAGCATTCATTTCTTTAAAGGAAGCTATTTGTACTACTCCAATTTTAGCATACCTAACTTAATAATTCCTTTGTGTTGGAATGTGATTCCTTAGGAAGAGGTATAGGGGTAGTATTGATGCAATAAGGATGACCCTTGGAATTCACTAGTAAGCAATTGTGTGACTGTAATTTGGGAAAAGTCACATATGAGAAAGAAATAATGGCTATCATTCATTAAATGGAGAGTTTGCAACCATATCTCATAGGGAGGAATTTTCAGATCAATACTGAGCATCATAGTCTAAAATACTTCTTGTCTTTTCCATAATAACATAAATTGGTAACCAATATATTGAGATATGATTATGAGATCATATATAAGAAGGGTAAAAAGAATGTTGTGGCTACAATTTGAAGATGATGCATCACTCCTTACCTTGTCATTACCATGTCTAGGATGGATTGATGAATTTTGTAAGGAATGTATAGCAAAATGTACTTTAAGGAAACCCATCCAAAATATTCAAAGATATCCCAAACCTTCTAAAAAATATACATGGAAACAAGACACATTATGACGTAAATGGAACATTGTTTTGGCATAATATTCAACTCTAAAACGATGAGTTTTAGAGGAGCTACAATCATAACACGCAATAGATCATTATGGATTTCATAAAACTTATGAAATAACTAAGAATTCATTCTTCTAGGAAAGCATGCAAACATATATCCAGGATTTTGTAGCATCTTGTGATGCTTTCTAAAGAAACAAGGGACATATAGTTAAGTTACTAGGGTCATGGAAACCTTTACTAATCCAACCAATGATTTGGATAAAAATTTCAATGGATTTTATTGTTGGACTTCTAAAATCAGGAAATACAATGATTTTGGTGGTGGTATATCATCTTTCAAAATTTTCACATTTATGTGCCCTAACTCATCCTTTCACTCCTTCCTCTATTTCCAAGGCCTTCATGGATCATATATTTAAGCTACATGGTATTCCCACTTTCATTGTTTTGGATAGAGATCCTATATTCACTGGAAAATTATAGCATGAGATATTTAAACTTCAAGGTACACAAGTAAATATGAACATTGAATATCATCCTCAAACATATGGTTAAATTAAAGTGGTCAATAAGTTCTTATAAACATATTTGAGATGCTTTAATTTTCTTCTAAAAGGATGCACCAATGGGAACAATAACTTCCCCTCAGTGAATGGTGGTAAAATACCATTTACCATGGAGCTACCAAAATGACACCATATGAAGCATTCTATGGCCCAAAACCCCCATCTGTGGCATCCTATGTACTAGGAACATCCAAGGCTCATGTAGGAGATATAACACTTCATAATAGAGAAGCTATCATACATATCCTCAAGGAAAACTTGTATATGGTACAAAATCAAATGAAACAACAGACTACTTTGCATAGATTTGAATTCTCATTTGCTGAAGGGGATCAAGTTTTCCTTTGCCTACCATTAGAGGAAATTTCAGCCTAAAAGTTGCCTCCTAAGGAAAAATAATAAAATAATAGTTAAAATAATAAATTAAGAGTTATGAATTTTGGAGGGAAAAGAAGAAATATATATATAATATATATATATATATATATATATATATAGATATTATAATATATAATATAAAATGTATTTTTGACTATCTCCTGTATGTTTATCAAATTTCAAGTGTAGACAACTCGTTGGATGCAATAAATATAATTCCATACATCAAACGAAGTACCCATCATCGATACTTTTGAGAATATCTACATTGATAAATTTGAAGATACATTAAAAAACATGTTTGAAGAATCATTTTTATTTATTTATTATTAATTATTTTGTTTTTTTGTTTTGTTTGTTTTTGTTTTTGTTTGTTTTTTTCTTTGTTCTTTTGCATGTTATATATATAAATATATATATATATATCTTCAACTTTTGTTAATGCAAGTCTTCTTAGAAGTGTGCATAATGGGTACTCGTTGGATGTGGAATTTAATTTTGCATTCAATGAGTGTCTACACTTGAAATTTGAGTAAACTTATAAGGAGATAAGCCAAAGATATAGTTAAAAAAATAGTTTTATTCTTTTCCCTCCAAAATATTTACATGTACCGCTTTTTAAATGTAAAGGATTTCGATTGGTTTACATATTTTGACATGGAAATTACATGAAAATTTCATGGGCACTTTTAGGATGAATTTCCTATAATGATCCTTATAAGAAGACATCTCTAAAGGATAAAGTTCCCTAGAAGGTAGCTCTTAATTTTTATGGACCCTTTCAGATCATACAAGACATTGGTCAAGTTGCCTACAAAATGGATCTTTTAACCCACTCCAAGATTCATCTTGTATTTCATGTGTCTTGTTTGAATAAGGTTGTGGTAGAAAATTTTAAAGTACATACTAATCTACCTAAAATTGATTAAGAAATTTCCATTTTGGCTCCAACCATAAGAAATATTGGATACTAGAGAGCACTAATTATGCCAACCCATTATCAATGAAGTGTTGATTAAGTGGAAATTATGCAACCATAATATGCCACATGAGAACCAATAGTGATTCTACAACAATTTAGTCATCTTCATCCTTGAGCATAATGCTTCTTTAGAAGGGGGAGGGCATGTTAGAGTCCCATCCTAAACCCCTTACCTAGATACATTATTAATGTATGTGTCCCATTAAATAGTGAATTAACAGTTACTCATTGTAAAAAGGGTCTTCTTTGTTAATAAAACCCACATTAGTTAGTAGGCTTTCATTAGAAGTGGGCTCATAGGTAGTTAATATTCTCCATTCGTAGATATATAATGACTAGAAGGTTATGATTTTTTTTGTCAAGAAGTAATTACCAAAAATCTATTGGAGGTTGCTCACTCGAAGAGGAATGGATATAACTCTCTATTTTTCATTATCAAAGATATATTTCCTTATGTTTATCTTTTTTCTTGAGTTATTTGGCTTCATTTTGCACTATATTTCATGTGAATTACACAAAAACCAAAAAAATTAGAAGACTGGGAGAGAAAATACTACATCTTTGAGAAGAAAGAGCCTTCCAACCGAGTTAAACCAATGGGCTCCTAATTTATTCAAATTTTATTTGAACTTTTCCAAAATCAACTACTACAAATAAATAATAAAGTGTTTTAAATTAATAGGATTTCCTAAATATCTATAGAAGGACCCATCGTCCTACATCGGGATTTGAAGAACTATATATATAACACATTTCTAATATTGTTTCCATTCCAAGTGAGGAGGAGACTTTTCCTTTTATTTATCAAATCTCTTGAGGCTTTAGTAAATTGGTTCAAGATTTCATTGAATCTTGTTGGTATTATTTTAGAGAAACTTCCAACTGAAAGGTATCATCTCCAAATTTAGTATGGGTTACCACTTTTACCCCTTGGCCAATT
>APFE031347096.1:0-33112 GCA_000404065.3 Pinus taeda
TGTGCCCCATAGAATCCATCTATTGTTATTTTTGTGGCTTTATATTATTATTGTTAGGTCGGTTGGGTTATATTGTGACTCCTTAGACTCCTATATATAGGAAGGAGGTTTTGTCATTTTATCATCCAAGAATTGTTCATTTGTGTAATGTAAAGGAGGTTGCCCCCTCGAAGAGGCTGAATTCTAAGGTGTTGATCTATCTTTTCTATCTTTTCTTGAGCTGGTTTCATAACAACTATACTCCCAGGCAAACACATCAGCAAATTGCTTCATTAATTTGCAATATTCAGAACTTTGATCAGCAGATAGGTGTGGAGACAGATTTATGTATCTAGGCTGACCTGGACTTCCTATATCATGCTTACAGACTGTAGATTGATCTCCATTTTGGGCAGCCTTGTAAGGCACATCATTCTGGTCAAACAATCTTTCTAGAGGAATTAAACCCTTAGGAATATGATTGCTGGGAAGCTAGACAATGCTATCTTTACCAGTTTTATTTCTAAGCTGGGTTTGGGGATTTTCTTCCAAGGCTTCATTCTCTTGATCAATTTGCATTTCAGAAAACTCATCAATGACTTGCACGAATCTATTCAATTCATTATCATCCTCAAAAACTTTCCAATGCTGGACATTATCAGGCAAGGACGGTTTGTATTTCATTTGGACTTCATAAACTAGTGTGGGAGGCATTGGAAGGATAAATAGACTAGCAGAAACAGCAAGGGAATCAGCAAGCTGATTTTTGGCTCTAGGGATGGATGAGATACAAAAGCTATCAAAAGAATCTTTGAGTCTCCATACCTCATCTCTGTATGCTTTCAGCCTTGGGTGCTTTGCCTGAAATGTTTTATTTACTTGCTGAATGATCAGGTCAGTGTCTCCAAACACCTTTATATTCTTTATTCCTCTGCCTTTAGCTGCATTTAGGCCCAATAGCAGAGCCTCATACTCTGTTATATTGTTTATAACCTGGAATGCCAACTTAAAAGACAGTTGCGTGGTTTCTTGTTTTGGAGATACTAGCACCATCCCTGCTCCTGTAGTCTCCCTGGAACATGATCCATCAAAGAACATCTCCCAAACTTGACTTCCTTGCTCTTCTTTAGCCTAAACAATTGGTTTCTTGAGCTGCAACAAGGCCTTTTGAGATTCTTCTATTTGGAGAATACATGCTCCAAAATCGATGTCCACTGCATAAATATGATGATTAGAAGGATTCCTTTCATCACTGATGATGCATGCCAGTTGTGCTTCTCTATATAATCTCCTTCTTTCTCCTCCAAAGACTGGGACAGTGACATAATATAAATCATTCTGTAATGTCCCACCTAGTCTCTTAATCCATCCTCTAGACAGCAACATGCCAAACTTAGGAAGGACATCTGCCACCAATATGTCCATCACCATGCTCTTCATGGGTAGCTGAGTTAGGGTAATGGCCAGATCTTTAATTAATCCTAGGCATTTCACTTTCCTTGAATCAAAAGAGAATAAATCATGATATGGTCTAATGATATCAAGGCCTAACTCTTCCATGACAGCTTTTGGCATCAGATTGTGGCTAGCCCCAGTGTCTAGCAAGCAGTTGTGAAGGATTTTATCATGAATGGTCAAGGAGACATAAAAATATGGAGAATTATTATCAGCAAGCTCAATCATGGGGCTAAGCACAATGGCAGGCTTGTCATCTTGCAAATTGACAGAGTCAGTGGAGGTTTGTGTGGTTTCTAGCTCAAGGGCTTCAAGGATAGGCTCTAAATACTTCACTCTTTACCAACTCTACCAGAGGCACAAATATTTTCAAATTCTGAACTTCTGACTCAAAGATGAAAGAAGGAGATAACTTATCAGAACCTTTTACCTCTTGAACTGGAGCTTTGAGGATGAATCGATCAGCTGCTGGTCTTCTTTGTTTGATATTCTGTGATTCTGTTTGGACAATAGCTCTTTGGGCAGGATTCTCCTTGACATTCTTTGCATTTGACCTCAGGTTATATATTTGTTGTTCACCAGTTTGTAGGACAACTTCTCTATCCCATTCTTGATTGTCTTGTTCCTGTAGCAAAGACTCTTCATATTCAGTCAATGTTAAGAAGGCAACACTACCTTTATCTTCCATGCAATGTATTTCATCCTCATCTTCAATATGTTCCTCCTCCATGACTACATTTTGAAAAGGAGCTTTAACTTTGTGTTCTTCATTTGGTTCTTTACCCCTCTATATTATTTGTAATTGCTCATTTGCTCTTCTGTATGGATTTGAGTTTCTTGGAGCAAATGTGTTTTGTTGCCTTGTTTTTCCCGAGTTCTACTCAACTTTCAGCTTAGATATCTCAGCAGCCAATGACTCTATCATTCTAGTCATTTTATCTAATTTAGGCTCTGATGACGAAGCAGAGGAAGAAGAAGCCTCACCTCTCTATCTCCTTCTGTCATAGTGACTTTTAAGCTTTTCTGCAGCCATAATATTAGATTATACTTATAGGGTTGCATCTTGCATATCAGCTAGAGTAGCACATCTTCTTTCTCTCAATAATAAACAGAAGTCAGAGTCAAAGCATTGGCATAAGTGAGTTTGGCTGAAGTGGGGGTTGGCTTTACCTCAGCTGGTATTTTACTGTACATCCTATTAAATCTCTTATTGAAATCAGGCAAATATTCCCCATTTTCTCTCTTCAAGTTACCAAACTCAGTATGGTAAGACAACAAGTCCTTCTTATCTCCCCATTGCTTCAAAAATGCATTATCTAAGGCTTCAATATCAGCAATAGATCTAGGGGTCAATTCTCTGAACCATTTTCTGGCCTCTCCATCAAGGCTCTGGACAAAAACTCTCATCCACACATCATTTTCACTAATATCTAAGTTATCAGCATAACTGTAAAAAGCTTCAAGGTGTTCTTCAGCTGTTACTCCATCTGTACCAGTGAACTTAGGTATGTATTTTTGGTACTCTCCTATAGGCATGGCATTCAAAGGAACTGGCAAAACTAGGGGTCCATACCTAGCAGCAACAATCCTTTCCATCCTCGTAGGTGCTTGCTGGCCTACCATGATTGGGGTAGGTAGAATGCTACTGGTAGATTGAATAGTGGGAAACAATGAAATGGATGGCAGAGACAAGGGAATATGATGGACTATATGGGATGCAATCTTTGGACTGAGATCCAAAGGGAAACTAATTGTAATCTCTGCAGGTGATTCTTCACTAGCAGTACAAGGTTCCAATTCTTCAAATTGTCTATTTTCAACTATAACCTCCTCTTGCACAGATACATAAGATTTCTTAGGCTTACCTGATCCCGATGCTCCTTTCTGTGAAGTTTTCTTCTGCTTAACAATCTTCTGAGAGTCAGGCACTGGTTCAGCTGGTGATTTCTAAGGATTTATTCGAGTGTGTCTCACGAACTGAGCCAGAACTGCAATGTGGAGTCGCCACCTGGCAGGTCCTCTAGTAGAGTCGCCAGATAGATGATTACAACCAAAAATGTACCCAGACCTTGTCTATCATTAAAATCTAGAAATGTGTCGTCTCCCAGGGAAGCTAAGCTTCAACCTCCTCTCCCTGGAAACGGCGCCAATTAATGTTATCACCCCAAGAAACTCTCCTAGGTTGTATCTCGGAGATGCTCGGGAACATTAAAAACTCAACAAAAATGTTGGAAATTGGATGAATGGAAGGAATGATGCATATTCAAGCCAAATAACCACTTCTACTATGCTTGACCCCAGACATGGGTGAACACCCCAGACTACAAGGATTTAGACCACCAACTACTCACAGTTTGAGGAATTAGGTGAACATGGAGAATACTAATCGCACCAGTAGATGCACAAGACCATGTGATGGTCAGCTACAACTAGTAAAGAGGTCTGCAAATCTATTTCTTAATACACAGACAGGATGACAGCTCTCTAGCATTAAGAAAACAGAAACCTGCATAGCACATTCAATGATACATACTAGATTCTAACACAGAGGTGGGATGATAACCCCTCTAATGCTAAACATCAAGAGCACATGAAAATACATAACAGGCATAGCTTGGAACAAAGAAGACGTGGAAAGTGAGCAATTAACAGTGAAAGAAGCTTGTATTAGCTGAAAATGAAGACCAGACGCTGCAGGTATCACAGTAGTTACAGTCTCCAGAAGTTGAATCTTACATCAAAACCAAAACCATCAACCATCATCCCAGAGTACATCTATCTTCTAGATATATATAGAGTTTGTTTACAAAATGATCTGCTATCTTATGCGTGGAGGGGTCATAATGGACCACCAACCACATTAACTATCTGATAAAAATCTCTGCTACAATCTGCTGCTTGAATGAATACATTTGACATTTTCTGGTACTTGGTTGTCTTTCCTGAGCGTAGAATGTCCTATGAAATAATGATCCATAACTAATTAATGTTGTGAACTGCTCGAGGAATGTCCTTTTATTCTTCGGCCATAATGTTCTTAAATGCAGTCGTTGGGGAAATAACTATGCCGAGTTTAGGTAGCTGGCATCTTCTTCCTTTGGGAGCAAAGAATGGCTGTGGACATGAATGGGCAGAGGAATAAAATCGGTCGTTGGATGAAACAGATGAACGGCGGAGATCAACTTACAGTGGGTATCAGGAGGACAAGCGTATGGAGAAACGTAGGTCATCGAATCGTGGTCGGACAGATCCAACGGCGATCGGGCGTGAGAGAAGGGTGGAAGTTAACGGGCAGAGAAGGGCGGTTTTACTATCGAGCGGTATTCCCCACACCGCCTACGAGAGGTGAGTGGTTTACGTACATGAGGAAGCGATGGAATAAAAAGGCGACACGTGGTGGATGCAACAGGCAGGCAACCGCTTTCCCCAGGGGTTAATGAGCGTGCATGTCTCAGCAGAGGGGGAAGCGTATGTCGTAGGATCATGCGACAGACGATCGGACGGTGGAGGTTAAATGCACAAGTTTATGACTGATATGAGAGGGGAGGACTTGGCAGGTAGCGCCTTTTTGTATATGCGTGGCTATATGGGCTTTAACCTTGGCACCTGGGGGCTAAACAAAAATGGGTTCTCACCTAATTTTGGAGTAAAACAAGGATGACAGGGGTTACGGAGTCATAAGGAAATTGAAGGAAAAGATGAAACAATTGTTGCGAGCTCCTTGTAAGCGTAACCAACACTGTCATACCTACTTTTCTATCCATCGAATGTTGCAGAATATAACAGAGCTAACAGGCACCTTGACCACAAAGTGTTTGTCTAAATGATTTTGCATTTATTTGATAAGTTTGAGAAGGAATTGAGTCAAGAACAATGAGTAATGACTCATGTAGGTGATTAAGGTGATTCTGGATAATTTTTGGTAGTTCTGGGCTGATGGCATGGAACTAGCCCTAAAAATTTGGATCAAGGTTTCTAGTCGCACCCTCTGAACTAGAAAATTTCAGTTGCTACCACATGGAGGAAGGCCTATGCGTGCGGTTGGAGCCTTCTGGGCACATGCACAGCTTGGCATGTGTGTGTTTGGGTTGTAAGGTCATGTAAAAAAAATTTCCAACTAAGGGTTAGATCACCAATGGATGTTGTTTGACATTTGGGTGATTAGGTGTCCCTGAGAGGTATTAGTAAGTTTTTGGTTAGTAGATCCCACTTCCATAACTGGAACTTGGTTGTAAGGTCATGTCATAGTAACTCTCAGCTCATGTTTACCCTGGAAAGCTTGTAAAAGCAGGTAAATGTGGGGTGGGGTGTTACAGGATGGTATTAGAGCTATTTCGTTCCATGTAAACCTTTATCTAGTACTGGTGTTATAGAGTGGTATCAAAGCGAGGTTTACAATATTAGAACTCGGGGTATATGTGGTTATGATTATTATGCATGAAATTATTGTTAGAATTTTGTATTATTGATTCATGCATGATATCGAGTCCTGATATAGATATGTTGTTGTTATTATTATATGTATCATGCTAATTTGGACTAACTTGTGGAAATGAGATAGCTTCCCCTGAGATACATTGAGGTATGATTTTAATTATATCTTCTATTTGGTTTATCTAACAAGGCATGTTTGTTGGAAATAGAAGATTAGAGATGAAGAGTAGAATGGTGGATTATAATTCACATGACTTCTCGTATAAGCCTGAAGTGAAATCAATGGAATGGGAAAAGTCAGTTGAGCAGCAAGGAGAAGAGTATTCTCCTTATCTAACTGACACATTGAGGAATCTAAGGGTGGATATTATAAGTTTTAAAGAAGATAAAAACATGTTTATTGAGGCGTAGGAAAGACTTGCAAATGCTCAAGAAAAGAAAATTGAAGTCAATGCAGTGATTCTTCAAAGCCTTTCAGACTTACAGAAGTAGGACAATTGGGGATCAGTCATGGAGATAAGCAGGAGGAAAGGACTAATGGGGCAGATGGAATCAGATCTCAAAGAAGGCACGGGATGGAAAAAGATGATACAGTGAGGAGTGGCATACTTTTGGATACACTTGACAAGCGGACTAGTACACATTGGTTTTATTACAACTCTTCTTCTAGGATACATAACCGCCAAAATCATAGGAGGAGAAAATATTTTCCAAAGGAGTTCAAGAAAGCCAAGCCTCCTACTTTTGAAAGGGAATAAAGAAATAAGTAGATGAAAAATCATGGTTGCTTGGTATGCGAAAATTATTCAGATTGCATGATTAATCAGAGAATATGAAAGCAAATATAACCACCTTTAGTCTCAAAGGAAAAGCAGACATATGGTGGGAAGATATTGAGAATGTCAAAGGCATCAGAGAAGAGAAGATAACTTGGGGTGAGTTTTACAAGCTCTTCAGGAAGAAGCACCTTTCTCAAAGATATTATGATGGAAAGGACAAGGAATTTTATGAGTTCAAGATGGGTTCCATGACGAATGAATAGTACAAAATCAAATTTCTAGAGTTGTTGAGGTATTTTTCCTACCTCAAGGATGAGAAAGCAAATATTCAAAGGTTCATCAGTGGATTTCCATTGTCATTTAAAGATCAAATTGAGTTGATGAGCCTTTGTCATTGGAGGAAGCCATTAGGAAGTTAAAGCATTGTTATGAGTAATCAAAGCACAAGCCTGAGTTCAAACGTGACTAGAAAGTTAATGAGAAGATGAAAGGAAAATGGCCCAAGAAGAAAGGAAGATCTCAGGATGCATGTGAGAAATAAAATGCAACCCCTCATAGTAAGTTTAATACAGTTGAGAAAGGACATGGGTCTCAACCTATAAAGCAACAGAATAAAGGCAATGGCAAGGAAACGTTGAAGTGTTGGATTTGTGGTAAAGACCATCACAAGAAGGATTTTCCGTTGTACCAGGGTGGCAGACCACATATCTATAGTGCTCCGGAGGCATAAAAATTTGAGGATGTTGGTCAAAGCATTCTTGGGATCTATGTAGCACTTGATAATATGCAAGCAAACCATCAGGCATCTATTATTGAGATGGAAGGTAAGCATTGTGATCAAGTTGCTTCCATTTTGATTGACCCTCGATCTAATTATAAATATGTTAGTACTGACTTGGTGGATCAATGTTGTTTGAATAAATAAGTGCATGCAAAATATTGGTTGCTGCAGTTAGCTACATGGACCAAGAGAAGAGTTCATCATTGGGTGAAATCTTGTGCATTTGAGCTTAATGGCATGCCTACAACAACACACTTAAATGTGCTTCCTTTGGGTTCATATATCATGCTTTTGGACATGGGTTGGCTTTTTATTCACAGGACTAAGGTAGTTTTCTATGACAAGTCCATTGAGTTCCTGGATGATGATGGAGAAAAGAGGATATTGCAGGGGAAAAAGAAGCTTACATCGGTGAGAATGGTTACATTTATGCAAGTTAAGCGCAACTGTAGGAAAGGGTGTGTATTGTTTATAGTTCATGTTTCCAGTGACGAAGGGAAGGATGTTGAGGATGATGAAGTCATAAGAAAGTATCTCGTCTTACAATAGTTCCAGGATGTGTTTCCCATAGAGATTCTAGAGTTTCCTCTTCATAGAGAGGTGAATTTCTCTTTTGAGTTGGTAACAGGAGCAACACCAACATCTAAGGCACTACAAAAGATGCGCGTTCTAGAGTTGATGAAATTGAAGTTCCATATTAAAGAGATGCTTCACAAGAGATACATAAGGCCAAGTGTGTCTCCTTGGGGTGCACCATAGTTGTTTGTAAATAATAATGATGCTACTCTTATATTGTGCATTCAAAGGCAGTTGAACAAGGTGACTATCAAGAACATGTATCCATTGTTTCAGATTGATGATTTGTTTGATCAATTAAAGGGAGCAACAATATTTTCGAAGATTGATCTAAAATCATGATATCATCAAGTGCGCATGAAAGAAGAAGACATCTACAAGACTGTATTTCATACAAGGTATGGGAACTATGAGTTTGTGGTGGACCCTTTTGGTCTTACCAATGCTCCAGGAACCTTCATGTGTTTGATGAACATTGTGCTGCACCCTTACCTAGATAAGTTTGTGATAGTCTTTGTTGATGACATATTGGTGTATTCAAAGAATGAGGAGGAGAATTCAGAGCACCTGGCAGCGGTGTTGAGATTGTTGAGAGAGCATAAGATGTATGCCAAGTTCAACAAGTGTAGTTTATTTCAGTCTCAGATTCATTACTTGGGACATGTTGTTTCCAAGGAAGGGATAATAGTGGATTCAAAAAATATTAAATTTATCATGGAGTGTCCAGCTTCTAAGAATGTGGATGAGGTTAGATCATTCATGGGACTAACAAGTTCTTACAGGAGGTTCATTGGGAGCTTCTCTAAGATTGGCTATCCTATCACATATTTGCAGATAAAAGGAAATAAGTTTGAATGGA
Organism: Pinus taeda; assembly: GCA_000404065.3. Classification (NCBI taxonomy): domain Eukaryota; kingdom Viridiplantae; phylum Streptophyta; class Pinopsida; order Pinales; family Pinaceae; genus Pinus; species Pinus taeda. Next base: position 8,864 of record APFE031347096.1, read on the forward strand.
TTGTTGAGTGTGTAGCTAGCTTTGATCAGTTGAAGTATTTGCTTAGAAATGCTCTGGCCTTGAAGATCGTAGAACCTGATCAGGAGTTTGTGGTTTGTTAGATGAATGTAAGGAAGGATTTGGTGGAGTCCTAATGTAGGAAGTACAAGTGATTTGCTATGAATCAAGGAAGTTGAATGAGCACGAGAAAAACTATGTGACTTGTGATCTTGAGTTGGTATCTATCATTCATGAAATGAAGATGTGGAGATATTATCTCCTTTCTCCTTTCTAGGAGATTCATTTTGATTAGTGATCATAGTGGACTGAGGTACTTGTTTGACCAACCTAATCTAAATGCAAGGCAAGTTAGATGGTTGGCTACTCTTAGTGAGTTTGATTTTGAGATCAGGTACATCAAGGGAAAAGATAATAGGGTTGTGGATGCTCTTAGTAGGAGAGTGCGGGTGAATCATGTTTCAGTTGTGAGCTCTTATGGGACATATTTACAGGAGAAAATCTTACATGTAGGGAAACATGATGAGAAGTATCAGCAACTAAAGTAGAGATTGCAACATCAAGGTGAAGGTCATAGGGATGAGGAGCATCACCTTACAACCAAATGGTTTGATCAAATTCAGGAGCAGGATTTATGTGTCGAATAATAGTGAATTGAAGAAGCTTATCTTGAGATAATTCCATGTCAAGCCATATTCAGGCCACCTAGGATACGAGAAGACTTTGACAATTGTTAAGAAGTTCTACTCTTGGCTAAATTTGAAGAAAGAGGTGGCTGAGGTTGTTGCAAAGTGTTTATATTGTCAACAGATGAAAGTTGAATGGAAGCGTCCAGTTGATTTTTTGCAGCCTATTTTGATTCTGGAATGGAAATGGGAGGTCATTTCCATGTATTTTACTACAGGGTTTCCTAGGACATCGAGGCAGCATGACTCTCTCATGGTTGTGGTTGATAGGATGAGAAGGGCTATCACTTTATTGCAATGAAGTCTACTAATTCAGCTAGAGAGATAGCTCAGATCTTCATTAGGGAGATAATGAGGTTGCATGGAGATCCCAAGAAGATGACATCAAAGAGATATGTCAAGTTTACTTCTAGGTTTTGGAATGAATTGTTTGCAGGATTGGGGATAGCATTAGCTTTCATTACAACTTATCATTCGTAGATAGATGGGAAAATAGAGAGGGTTAACAAGATTTTTGAGGACATCTTGAGGATGTATGGCATGCATCAACAGAGGAGGTGGGAGGATTAGAGTTTGCCTATAATAATGGGCGTTAGGAATCCTTAAAGATGAGTCCATTTGAGGTTCTCTATGGGTGGAGTTGTAATACTCCTATCAAATGGAGTGATTCAGTGAATATGGTGTTGATTGGACTGAAAATGTTGGTAGAGATGGAGTAGGAAATGCAGGTTATTAAAAGGAATCTAAAGGCAGCATAGGATAAGCATAAGACTTATGTGGATCAACATAGAGCATTCAAGGAGTTTCAGGTTGGGGAGCATGTGAACTTGCACATCAAGCCCAAGAGGATCTCCTTGAGGATTGAGTCATGCGCCAAGTTGGAACCTCGGTATTATGGGCCTTTTGAGATCCTTGAGAGGATTGGACCTGTGGCCTACAAACTTGCTTTCCTGCCTTCGGTCAGAGTCCATGATATTTTCCATGTTTCATTGCTTAAAAGATATGTATATGATGTTGATCATGTGATTGATTGGTATGTATTGCAAGTGGAACCAGAGGTAGATTTCCAGCCAGAGCCACAATGCATATTGTAGTGGAAACAACTCATGCTCTGGATCCAAGCAATAGAGCAATTTAAAGTGTAGTGGGAGCACTTTAGTCCCGATGAAGCTACATGGGAGATGGCTGATCAGATGCAAACATTATATCATTTTTTATTTGTTGGTTGAAGTAAATGAGTTTTTGGTATATATATCTATATGTATAGATGTGTCATTGTATATACCATATCTATTTGTGTTATAAAGCTCCAATAAGCAGTATGTTTGTCATGTTTTCAGTAGTTTGTCATTGTCAATACTGCAACGAGATATGCTATAAAGTTCCAATAAGTAACAAGTTTTATTTTTAGCAAATTATTGGTCATAAGTGTCATAGAACACCAAGGATGGTGTTCCCCCAAAGGAGAGGGGTTTGTAACAACCCTGAGTTGATTTTCCATGTAGTTGGAAGGACATTATAAAGGCAAAAATAAGACCAAGGTCATGGGACACGTATTCCAACCTTAATGAAGGGAAAAGCATCACGTTGGGGGTCACTTATGGTTAATTAATGGGAATGGAAATTGACATTGGAATTGGAAAAAGGAAAAAGGAATTAACTATAAATTAATTTAAGAAATAAAGAAAAATAGGAGAAAAGGAAGATGAAGGGACAAGAATATACATGCAAGGGAAATTAGAGAGAAAATGAAGGAAAACTAAAGAAAAAATAAAAGGAAAGGAAGAGGAACTAGACATCAATGATAAAAGAGCATCTAAGTAACATTGACAACTTTTGTTAATATAGATTTTCATAACTTTAAGAAATAGAGCTCTAAGAGAAGAGAGAACACTTAGACACAAGCAAGAAAAGGAAAAGCAAAGGACAAACAAATGAAAGCAAGGGAGCACAAGGATAAGATCAAAGCAGCAACTACATTAGGAATATTCTGCAAATAACAGGTTGCAAGTGTGATTTCCTTGCAGGGATTTGAATGTATGGTGCATGCATTTGGTTTAGATGTTATTTTGTTGTCATTGGCATGGGATTTGCATGTATTAATAGTGGTTTCGGCCCTGCTTTTCCATTTTCGGGATAGCCATGGTATGATGGGATTCAATATTGGTTGAGATTTGGGTTTCTGAAAGAATTCATATACGAGAGAGATGGTTTCAGGAAAATCCCAAAGGGTTAGGGGTGGAGATGGTTTTCTCCAGGAAGCCCCTGATAGGTGGGTGGAGATAGGAAAATTCCTTTGGATATGGTGAGGAAATTCTGAGGCACCCAAGCTTGTGTTAGTTTGGTGATTTCTAGACCGGTTTAGGTGAAATCATTGTGGTTGAGGGTTGAGGTAGTTTAGCCTCTTGGTTTCCTGGTTGGCTTTGTTTTGGTTTATCTCATGAGATCCCACATTCATGCTTGAAATATGGCACAGGGGTGATTGGTTGAAAGAAATATTTGGTTCATTCTAATCTATCGTCAGTTGGTACATGGAAGCCCTTGACTTGGTTGGCATTTGCATATGTTATTATGTATTGATTCTTATTGAGGATAATGAGCACAATTTTTTATTTTATGTATGATTTCATGATTGTTTTGTCATGGTTATATTTTGGTTAAGTGTTGGTTATATGCATGGTATATTTCCTATTTTATTATGTTCTCTTGTCATGCATCCATTCCATGGCTTAATGAGTTATTGGCTACTTAGTATGAATGCATAGGCTAATGTATGTTATTGCAACTAGTAAGAGAGGCCAACAAGCCTTCTCGATGATTCTCTGATGAAACTATGCATTATGACCTACATGTGCCTTGACCAAAAAGTGTTTGTCTAAATAATTTTCATATATTTGATAAGTTTGACCAGGAATTGAGTCAAGAACACTGAGTAATGACTCTTGTAGGTGATTAAGGTGATTCTGGAGAATTTTGGTTAGGGGCAGATGGCCTAGAATTGGTCCTAAAAATTCATATTAGGTTTCTAGTTGCACCCTCTAAATTGGAAAATTTCGGCTGCAACTACATAAAGGAAGGGTTGTGCATGCAGCTGGAGCCTTATGGTTGCATCCACATCTTGGCTTGTGTGCGTTTGGGCTGTGAGGTTAGGTAAAAAGAAGTTCCAACTCAAGATTAGATCACTAGTGGATGTTGTCTAACATCTAGGTGATCAGGTGTCCCTAAGAGGTATCAGTAAGTTTCTGGTTAGTAGACCCCACTTCCATAATTGGAGCTTGGATGTCAGTTCATGTCACAGTAACTCTCAGCTCATGTTTACCCTAGAGATCCTGTAAAAGCGGGTAGATGTGGGGTGGGGTGTTACACTAGGCGAAGGGGTTGGCAATTCCTTGATAGTTTAGAATATGAGAAAGAAGAGGATGAAGAAAATCATCAAACTTCCAAACCGCAACCTCCTTTTGACAATAAAACACATGTTGCAGATGGGAATTATTCCCGATCAATGGTCACAACTGAGAAGGTCTCAGAATTAGTAGAAATCACGGTACCAGAACAATAGAAAGAGGATATTCTAATGGAAAGGACTTAGGTGGCATCAAGAGATCTCATGTATCTGAGAGTTTAGACTCAAATAGAGAGATTCTTCCACAAAAAACAACAAATAGTTAGAAATAGCAACAATGGCTCCAAACCAAGGAGTACGGCGGAAGGTGGAGAAAAAGAAAGGAAAAAGAGGAAAATCAAGTGATTTCTATCACACATAATCAGGTAAACTTTATGTATTTTTTGTTGTTTTTTCTTTAGTGTATCAATTGCAAGGCTAATACGAGAAATGATTTCAAGCATCTACAGAAAGTAATTTTGTTCCTTGATTTTCAGGTTGAATAAAATTACGGTTTTTTTCTTAAAAAAAAAAAAAACTCTTTATGTGATTTGATCGAGTCAAAATGTTTAACATAACATAACCTTACATCTCTTCCATATTGAGTTGAGAGCACCTCTCATCGTAATGAATTCATCATAATGAAAAATATTTGGCACACTCAGATTGTGCAGACTTCACAGATGAAATAAATGATCCCAACAGCTTCTTATCAAGTTTTGAGCAAATTTGACCGAAAAAAATGTCCTAAAAACCTCCAAATCTCATAATAGTTAGACTAAGACATTTAAAATATAAACATAACAAATTATAATTATATTTTGATTGAAATGCTTTTGAAATTTGGTTTGAATGGAAGTAAAAAAGGATTTGATAAAGGAGTAGGCTATAGTGCGACTTTTCAGAGATTTCAGTCATTTGAAAAGCGCACTTTTCTGGCACCGCGTCCACATCGTGGGTCCGTCCGCTGACATCGGCGGATCCCCTCTCCGTTACCATCCGCTACCAGTCATTCAGCTAATCTCACCTCCATTATCGTTTGTTGTCTCACTTGTCGGTCACCTACATTAATTCTATTGTGCTCAATTTCAATTTTGAACTACCCGCCATACCCTCCCTCCCCTACAACACTAAGAAACTTGCATCTCAACATCCCCTGCTTCCACACACACACAGAACTACAGAGCATCTTGTCCACCATCGAGCATCGACACAGTGAACTATGCATCTTCAAACCAGGTATTTACAGTCACATTGTCATTGTTTAGAGCTAGTCCTTCCATTAATCTTCTTATAATGTTGGCAGGCTTAAGAACTCGTATACAAATAACACGTCAAACTTCTTTAATCCTTAAGCACAAGTCTACAACACTTACTGAGTTCGGTCTTGAGATGCCATACAATTACAAAAGTTGCAAAGATAGGTCTTCTTTAAACAGAACCTTCTTACTCAGAACATCATCGCTAATCTGGAATTGTTAAGACTTTGAAAATTTGATTTGGACTACAGTTCTTGCCCCTTCAAGCCGCAAACGTATTTTAACTTAAGCGATAAGATCTTTTTGAAGTGCCTCTATCCTTAATTGTAAGGATTCTTCGTAAAGAAATAGGAGCCCTCTGTCCATCTAAAGATGGTCGAAAGAGGATAACGAGGCTACTTCAAATCATAATTTTTAACTTCCAAAACTTCAATTAAACCTTAATTGTTCCAATATAAGCCTATAGCCTACTCTTTTTCTTAATAGAAGGAGCATCTCTGCACAGGCTATTGAATATTGCCTTTGCAAGGCACTTACGAATTCATGAAACATCTAAAAATTGAGGATCCCTCTTTCCTAACACTACAAAATTATTCTGCACAAACCACAGCTGGGGAGATCCAAGAATCAGAAGAATTGAAACTAAAATCCTTCTCAATTCTCTTAGAGTCCTCAGGGTCACAGTTTGGGCCAGCTAAGGATTATTTCATGGCATTAAAACACCACTTCGGCTAGAAAATAAACAAAAACAAAACTAAAAGCCTTCCCACAAAAAGAGCCCTTTCCACTAGGGGAGAACCAATAATAAAAGGAATTGAATATGAATGAAAACTAAGAGCAACTAAAAGCTTTCCCATAAAAATAATCCTTTCCACTTGAGTGATTCTGAAAATGGATACCTGCAATAACCCACATAACCCTTGTGGTCAAGAGAGGGAGGGTGAGGCATAACCGCATGAAATCAGTGAATACTACAACATGAATCTATGAATGGGCATTTAAATATAGAGAGGTTGGAACCCAAGTTGAAAGTGTTTCTACAACATGCTCAAATGGGCTTAGAATTTGTTTTTATCTTTCATAAGCCCAAGCTCTCCTGATTGACTGTTGAATGGCATGGAATGGTTGGTAGGGGGTTGTAATTTTTGGTTATTATCTGTTTGTGATGTCTTCTCAGTCTTCATTTTCTTTAATCAAAGTTGTTGAGAGACTTGATAGATGATCTTTGATTTGTGTTAATATACAGCCAAAGCATTGTTCTTGCAAGTAAGGTGCTAATTCTTCTACCCTTGAAAAATATCTATGTGTAAGTAGAAAACTTATCAGATCTTTAAGTATATTCTTCAACCCCTCATCTATCGTATCTTTGATTTCACTCACTTCAGTTTGAAAGTAAGAATCAAGGCAACCAAACTAATCTTTGTCATTAGCTGACATAAATCTAAATGCTACCCCACGACTCCTGGGATCAGATTCAACACCCTTTACAACCCCTTTCTCAGTCAACCAACCTCCACTAGTTGTTGATCTTTGTGAAAAGATTGTAAATTGTAGATGTCACTATTGCTGCAACGCATTCCTCAAACTTTATTTTCTTGCTTAACTCTACAAATCCTAACTCAATTACATGTTTCATCCTACTAACAAATATGCCTTGAAAAAGCTCATCCCAAAGAATTTTCAGCTCTTCCAAAGCAAGTTCACATAGACATTGCCATGGTGAATCAATCTTAGAACAAAAAGAACTTTTGAGCCATTCCAAGCTCCCCTAAGAAAAGTGATCATTCATGCATTCACATCACTCTGCCCACCCCCTTCGTTATGACTAGATCACTCAGCACTTCGTCCCTCCCTATGCGTCTTGCCCCTATGTCACGAAAGCAAGCAGATAGTGCCTGTTGAGTCTCATGCATATAGGATAATACTTCTTCTATTAAGAAAAGGAGTAGGCTATATGCTTATATTGGAACAGTGAAGATTTAATTGAAGTTTTGATTTCCCTTTTCAACATTTTTTAATTCCTTTGTTCTAAAAGATAATACACCATTTCCCAGATCCATATAGTGGCAAAATGCTCGCCAATTTATGTTCCAAGGGTTGTAGCAGATGACAGAGTAGATACAACAATTTTCTCATTCTATGTGAGCGAGTATCAAAGAATTCCTACCATTGTTTCATTTTTAACCAAAACCATTCCATGAAAATCCATGCATGGCATTGTATGAAAGCTATGTTGTTTACTTTCGGCATGACAAAGAAATGATAATACCATAATAATTTTCATAACAAAACTTAGCACACTCCATCCTTAAAATGATGGAAACGGTTGGCATCCCTAACAATAATTTCTCATTCTACAATTCTTGGAATGAACTTAATGGGGGTGTGGCAGTCACCACAGACAAGGAGATTCTTGACAATTCTAATTGGAATTTCATTGAGTGTGTTGATAAGACCAAAAGTTATTGCTAGCTTTTCATTATGATAGCTCAGATAATCATCTTCATATTCATCCTCCACATCATGCAAAACAAAGTTTGTGTCAAGCACATACTCTACCTTCTTAATCTACTCAGATAGTGTTCCCAACATTGCATAAATCTCTTTTACTTGTGGATGAGATCTATCTCCAACAAATGCATGTACCCTATTCTTTGCTTTAGTCTAGCTGAAACTTGTAATTTTTCTTATTCCCCTGTCTTTCATCATTTTCCTAACTCTAGCAACATCATCCCATTTGCCAGATGAAGCATAGATGTTTGACATCAATAGATAATTTGCAGCATTGTGTGCTTCCAACTTAATACAATATCACACCCAATCCCCAATATACCAACACAAATCATCACATCGTCTCATTGTGAGGATATTGTCGGAAATGGGATAAAGGAGAGATGTTATAGGTTATCTATTTATAGGCTTCAAGCTTCCCATTAATCACGGTTTTAATGAAGCCCCATTAGTCTAGATGAAATTATGATGAAACTATGTTGTTTGTCAAGTATATTTAAATTTTAGCCTAAATCCTCATCCTACCAGCATATCCACTTAGTAGCAAATGAGGGGTAACTAAGGCAACAACAGCGCATGCAAATTCTTTTATACTTCTGGCTTAACTCATTTGTGAATAAATGACATTTATTTTTGCTAGTTTCATAAAAGAATGACAACCTTGAGGTCCCTTTCTCTTCATTACATAATCTATTTGTGTGTGGCATTCAAGGTGGTTTTCATGTTTTCGCAAGTTGTGGGATCAACTCATTGTTAGAATAGTTGGCTTATAACTGTTGAGTATAGTTTTTCCCAGGGTTCATTCTGACACAAATCTAGAAGGTCATGCCCCACTATCTTGTTTTCTTTCGCAAATAGAAGAGTAGCAATGGGCATAGTTTGTGAATCCATTGCCACAACTTGTGCACCGTGACCAGGAAAGAGGAAAGGAAAGTTGGGTTTGTAGTGCCATATTAGAGGGACAATTTTTTTTTTTTTCTTTTGAATTCTTTTAGTAGATACTATCAAATGTTAATTGGTAGAAGTGGAACAACTCTTCTAGGGATGGGTTTAGGGTAGAAAAATATTGCCCACGAAGTTAGAAACTGCAGTAATGATCCATTATGGCCATATAAATTATGTGTTTATTCTATTTTGGTTCATTGTTTATTTTGTAATGACTTCAGCGACCCCTTTCTTTTGTTTGAATGTTTGAATGTATAAGCTAGATAAATGCCTACTTGTCTAATATGAATTTATTATTATTTTCTTTCTAGGTCTTTTAAGCGTAGAGAATGGTGCAAAAGTGGAAGATGTGCATCAAAGTGTCTTGTCGTCCAAATCCTAGTCAAGCCACTATGAAATATGTGCTCCATAATGTGGCAAGAAATCATGTACTACATAGAAATATAGAAGTGCAAGGGAGAATAATGAATAACGAAGGCTACTATATTGCCCTTCTTGAGGGGTTAAAGGAGGCAAAAAAGTATGTTGTCAATGATATTATAGTTTTCACAAACTCGCAGCTCATATGAAATCAAATCAACGACATCTATGAAGTTCGAAAACAAAATATAAAACCGCTTTACAAGGAAGCAATAATGTGGATTTCTCAGTTTCAATATTTTAGCATACAGTACAATGTAGACATTCATAATTTGTCCACTAATATACTTTCCAGAGGAATTTCAACTGTAGATGGAGGTGTTAGAGACGACATCGGATGACCATCTATTGTAAGAGAAGTCATTGATCAACATCAACATAGTTCCCCAATATGTGAATGTGCTCTTGTAATCATTTTCCTTGGGGCTATCATTGCATGGTTCTTTCAGTAAAGAAGAACCCATTGATATGCTATTTTTCCCCAACCTACAATGATCGGGGTCTTTTGTACTAGTGACAAGTTTATGGAAAAATGTGCGACTGATTCCATTTTTATGAACAAATGTAATATTTGCATTGTTTGTGATATAATAGTTGAATGTTTTTTAGGTTATTTAGTGACTCAATGTGCTTGTAAATATAACTGTGGAAATTTTCATTGATTTCAAAATGAATTTTAGATGCCTTGTGAATATGTTGTATGTTAAGTAGCTTTGAGGTTGCAGACTACGTCATGTTTAAATTGTTTGTATTTGTGGTGGTAATGGTTGCTAGTTGCCACAATTTTTTTTTAAGAAGAAAACATGTGATGGGGAGTTTGACATTTGGCAAAGATGACCAGTTAGAAGTTGAATTTTTTACTGCAGCTACTAATATTTGAGCTCCTTTGGGCATCCAAATTCATAGTTTGTTTGAAGTGAAAGACATTGTAGGCAACATTGTTCATGCAATATTAACAACTTGTAATCATTGCAGGTCTAATTGTACTTGAAAAACTAGTTGCTCAGAAATGATTCAAAGAACTATAGAATGGTATATTGTTTACCAAATCCATCAAGGAAGATGCTTTTGATGCTAGTAGCTCCATTTGAACCCAACAGATCATGTTATGTATGTTCAAGGACACTAGTGTTAGAGGTGAATACTCAACAAGAAAAACTGAAGGATATCATAGAAAAAGATTGCAAGGCTAAATTGGGTGTCAATTCATCATTGATCATGCATGGTTCTACACTTCTATTTGAGTCTAGTGATGACATTGAGAAAGACGTTTCCACACATTATGCACAAAACTTAGAGAAGACGTTAGCATAATATCCATTTCTAATCACAAATGGTGTTATTCTTACAGTAGAGGACTACCATCAAGATTGATTGTAAAGTATTAATATTAACCACAGAGATGAACTTCACGACTTTCATGTTGATGAAAGTGGAGAAAAACTACTAATTGCAACTATAGAACCTAGCCATTGGACCACAACCTCGAGACTAATCAATTTTCTTTGAAATTGATCTCCTTGATCACAAACAAGAGGCTCACCTGAACCATCAATAGAATTTAACAAACATCTTGTTATTCATTAGGTAATTTCCTTGTCAAATATAACATTTTTCTTTGGTTAAAATGATGAAAACAAACATTAAAATTGCATAATTCCCCACAATTAACAAATATTTCAGGATTTAAAATTCATGCCCTGGTGGGCCCTAGCCTTGTGGATCTCATTCATAGGTTGCTCCTCATATATTCTACATTTCATGCCACTTACCATGTGTATTTTAAGGGTTTGTTGTTATTTAACAAGATAAATTGTTGGCTTTTGCAATGCACTCTCACTTTCATGATTGATCAATTCCTTGTGCTTTTAGTCTCCCTCTCTATTTAGTGGCCCATAATTTAGTAACCTAATACATATTTCAAGTTGCACTTCATTTTTATGTAGTTGAGTGGATGCTTTTTCATATGACTAAATCTAAATACTCCACTTATTTATGATATTTGAATGAAGTCACATCTCAGATATATTCATCCATTTGGACAAGTTTAAATATTTTACATTTTCGATCTTTTTTAGCAGCTATCATTGGAATTTAAGTATATAATTGTTGCTCTAATTGCAATTATCTATTACTTAAATTTAATTTTTGAATGCAGAATTTGATTCAGCACTCTGAAAAATCCCTCTTGTATTAAGATTGTGCAATCTCAACCACTAATATTTGCAATTTCAGTAATTATTCTAAAATTTTGACCAGATTTTAGGCAAAACTATTTGGAAAAATCTGCTAGAAAAGGTTTAAACTATTTACATTGAATTTATCATCCCTAAACATTGGTTAAATTATAAAATTGATATGCAACGTGGGCACATCTATCTACAAGGAGACCATTAATGTTGAAGTGTGGTGGCCCTATTTTACTCATTACAAGGGTTAAGCAATCAAAGAAAAGCACAAAGCCTTGGGTTTGATAGCTAAAGGATAGAGAAAGCATGGTCTAAACTTTAAAACTAAAGAATTTGTGCTCATCAAGATTAACAACCAGAACCACCCCAACCAGTTTTCCACATCAATTTTCTTAATGCATGATTTCATTGTAAGAGCAAAGACCACTAAATCCATCAATGTCTACTCATGATCCAAGCTAACCCAAAGGTGCAATACTCACTCAAACCCCTCCTACCCCCAAAGCTCTGCAAGTAACCAATGCAGGTAAAGATATGGAATAAAAAACGTTTGCACATATAGAGGTAATGTCAAAGAAGAGAAACCATGTACATTTTTTCGTTTATGTTACTTGTATGAGCACTGAGAAATATCTAAAAATTGTTGTAGTGTTTACTCTTTAGGTTTGTATTTTGTTTCTTTTATGACATGTCACATTGTTTTCATTAGGGAATATTTTAAAATGTTGTATGTTACATGTTAGAGCTTGTGATGTTTAATCTGTGGTTTTCCAAAACCCTCGCACTTATGGGCTTCAAAGATGTCCATGTCATTGACATGGATACAATTAGAGTTAGCAATTTATATTTTGTAAATGCCACGATGGGAAATCAAAAGCTAGTGTGGCATGGGAGGATGTCTTTAAATTCAGACCTAATATGAAGATTGTTGCACACCATGCCATTGTCAAGGATCTCGAGTTTGTGTAGATTTTTTAAGCAGTTTAATATTGTACTAAATGGATTGGACATTCTGGATGTTGGCAGACATGTAAACAAACTTTGATTGCTGCAAGAGCTTTGAAATGCTAGATATTTAGGACAGGTCATTGTGCATGTCAAGGGTGAGACAAAGTGTTACGAGTGCCAACCAAAGCCAACACCAAAAACATATCTAGTTTGTACAATCACAAGTATTCCTTCAAGTCTACTCTAAATACAAGCAGAAATTGATATTATGTATAAATGAGATGGAGCACAAATCGTGCATCCCTTTTAGTAGCATTACTCTTAATGAAATTCCTTACATCATGGATGCAAAAGCTATGTTACATTGCTAGTTGTACTGAATCACTTTGCAATGATGTATATGTCATGTTCAGTTGGTTAAATGGACATGCATGTAATTACATTTTTCTCTTGGAATCTTGTTGTTATGGATTTATTGATATTATAAAGAAAATATGGTTTATTTTTTATCAACCATGTGGTCCATGAAACCAACACTCGACATTCAAAAAGGAGCGGAAATATCGTGCAATAAGAGTAGGTATAAGACCCTAAAATGAAATTTGATTATTGAGTTGACACTTAAATCCATAATGCACCCTTGTGAATTGCTTTTGTGAAGGGATCTTAGACTAGATACATGATATGAGGATGCAAAATTTCAACCTTGTTCAAGGAGGATTCTTTACAGGTACCCATGAGAACAGTAACATTAATAGTGGCACAAGGAAAAGAGTGTTGAGTGATTGTCTTCTTCATTGTGTGTGTGGCATCTCAGTTTATATAACAAACAAATGGTTGTCAAACAATATTATTTGTTGTCAATGAGCCAATTATGTTCTGATGGAGGATGATCCGTTGAAGAAGCTGTTGTTTTTGTAAGATAACAATGCAATTTTGATGAGATCAAATAACATCATGTGAATTATTACACGCATAAAATTATAAACTACATCAATTAGGAGTCCCATAAAATGCACCTTGACTCATGTGATAAATAGAGAGATGGTGCTTTTGTTTATGTGCTTCAAGTGAAGGCACGCTATTGGGATGGTGCACCCCTGTAAACATGCAAACACTACGTTAACAACAACAACAACAACCAATGCACACAGTTAAAAGCAAACACATAGCAACAAACTTGGAAAATCACCAATTTGGGTGTTGTTAATGAGCCAATCATGTTCGGATGGAGGACGACCCATTGAAGAAGTTGTTGTATCTATAAGATAACAATGCAATTTTGATGAGAGAAAATAATATCATGTGAGATAATACCGACATCATAATACAAATTAAATCAACTAGGAGTCCCATCATATGCACCTTTACTCATGTGATAAATAGAGCGATGGTGCTTCTATATATGTGCTTCAAGTGAAGGCACAGTATTAGGATGGTGCACCCCTGGAAACATTCGAACACTACGTTAACAAAAACAACAACAACCAGTGCACACAGTTAAAAGCAAACACATAGCAACAAACCTAGCAAATCACCAATTTGGGTGTTGTGAATGAGCCAATTATGTTCAGATGGAGGACGATCCATTGAAGAAGTTGTGTTTGTGTAAGATAACACTGCAATTTTGATGAGAGCAAATAATATCATGTGAAGTAATACCGACATCAGAATATATATTAAATTAATTAGGATTCCCATCATATGCACCTTGACTCATGTGATAAATAGAGTGAGGGTGCTTCTGTCTATGTGCTTCAAGTGAAGGCACAGTATTGGGATGGTGCACCCCTGCAAACATTAAAACACTACATTAACAACAGTCGATGCACACAGCTAAAAGCAAACCCATAGCATCTCATCTCTTTATAGAACTTACTTGGGATATTAGAGGATGCATTGTTGGAGCAAGGACGACCTCGCTTGTTGAGGTGTTGAAATTGAAATGGTTCATCTTCAGATGCAGGGACATTCAAGTCAATATCCAAGCTACCATTTTTTTTCTCTTTTTAGGGCTAAGGAAACTCTTCTTCCTCTTCAAAGATGACTCATAAGCACCCAACCCAAGGGTTAAGTCATAGTCCATAATTTGAAGAGCATTGGCATCATTCACCAATTTTTTAACCAAATCAATCAACTATTTTGTCTTGCTCAAAGTAGCAAGAGGACTATTCTGAAACAGGTCTAGGTAGCCAAATAACTCCTCTCTTGTCAACTTAAGTCCTTCAACATTGTCATCAACCATAATAGTTGTGCTAACATCTGCATGAAGGTTTGGTGCCTCTATACTTATCTTAGGAGAGGCATTCAATGTATTAGGTGTGGTTTGATCCAATAAAAGGTATGAATCCATTGAGGGGGAATATAAAATGAATCTACCTTTATGGCATGCTTGCAAATGTTGCCACGAATAGATGACGGGCAATCACAAGTGATAAAATTTGTGCGATGCCATATGATAATATATTGCTTATCAGGTTTACTTTGACTCCTCACCCAATAAGCATGAGCTATGCTCTCATGAGGCCTACAATCACTATCTGGAATTCTTCTAACCTTTTTCCATTGATGATTCAAGCTACATCTCTTTCTTGAGGTTGTTCAAATATCCTTCTTTTTTTCAAAATTTCCTTGAATTTATAACATGTCTCAACATTTTTTATTAGAGTATAGAATAGCCAATCCATCCTACGAGAACATTTCTTTTGTCTATCACATAGAAAGGTTGTCGTGAGATAACTGTGGTATGACTCCACAACATTATTTTTCTCCTGATTTGCGTGAGGAAAATCTTGGAAGCCTTTAACCCACATCCCTAAATGTAAAAACTAAATTAGTAAATATATCGTGTCCTTATGAAACAAAAAAACATATGAATTAAAAAAAATAGTATGCAAACTTTTGAATCTTGTCACCAACAACCCAATTCTTGTGGAAATAGTCCAAAAACTTCTCCTCATTTGCAAATTTGGTGAAAAAACCATTGATTGCATTATCCATTTCATCATTAGAACAATTTTTCATGATATAACCAAGGTCACTAAACATCTCTTTTTCTTTTTCTTTTTTCTGAACTACTGGCCAACCAATTAACATTCTTTAGTCATGCCCTCCTTACGTGCCTAATACACAAGATCACTTCACATCTGGTAATTCTCCTACCATATTTAATTCATTTTAAGTGAGAAATATTTAGAATGAATGCAACTTGCAGTGTCAAATAAGAATATTGATGTTACCTCAAAGCAATGATTTCAACCAATGCATCATCAACCATAAAGGCATTGACCTTCCAGTCAAGACGAAGTTGAAAACACATATGCATGAGGTGCTCCAGCCATATCGCTATATATTGTGATGTATTACGTGACATCACCACCCATGCAATTGGCACCCCACTTTGTTGCTCATCAAGCACCGCGAGCATGTACAACTAATACTATCATATTAAAAAATGAAATTAATTTTAAGTCATTAATCATTTTGAATCATTGTAACCAAGATGATTTTATTAAGGCAATCATTTGAAAAATACTGACCCCGTATTTATTTGTACTTAATGTTGAGTCCATAGCTATCAAGTAATTGTGGGATAACTTGACCATAGTTTCCAGCATCCATTCCGTTTGTATTCTAGCTATAAAAGGGATCTCTCTGCCATTGGGCTTCTGGTAGAAGAAGAAATCATAAAGTGTTTTTCATACGAGAGATTCACACTCATTTCATCTTTGTTATGCAGTTGGTAATTTTCTTTTGTCAGATGATTATAGATGCTTACAATATCTTTTATGTGTAAGAAAAAATCTCTATCCCAAGTTATGGCATCTATGTCAACACATTTCTTAATATGCATTTTACAAACAACGTCAACTGGCACTTGAAGAAAAAAACAACTTTCTAAATACGAAATCATGTCCCTAAAAAGTCTTGGCTTCCTCTCAGGACCATCATCACCTAAACTATCATATTTTCCATGACAAGGCCATCCTTGCCCATCTTCATGATCATACATGTTGTATGTTATTATTGCAATGTCAAGATCTTGAACCGTAACCTTTATAGTAAAATGGCATTGGCAACCCCTGTTTTTGACAATTGAACGTCTTGGTTTGGTTTTCCATTCTTCTCTCTTGTCCTCTGGACCATATGAGTAATGATAACTACAAAATAAATTTTGAAATGTCAACATATATGACAAATGATAAAGCATTGTTAATATCAGCATGTAAACAAGGCTTTTCTAACATACTTACAATTCCCATCGTAAGGCAGCAGTAGGCCTTGAGCTTGGAGGTTTGGTTTTTCAATGATGGAAGTTACATGGAGCATCTAGATTTGGTGCTTCTCCTTGAATAAATCAATCATTCTTTGTGTAGGAATTTTTGCAACCCGGTCAATATTCATGTTCATCTTGTATACTTCAGACCAAACTAAATCTTTACTACAAAATATGATTTTGACTTTAGGTTCTTGAACGTCAACGCCCAGGATAGTCTTCCATTTCTTATCCATGTTGTCTCAAAGTCTACAAAAAATGTGGAACATATTAGGAAGCTAAATCTAAAAACTGAAGTTTTAAAAGAGAATAAATAGTTGCATTTATAAGTAAAGTTTAAATAGCGAAGCCTGGGAAGGGATCCTATCTGCAACTATGGCATGTGGGAGACATATCTACTTTCTCTAGTGGGGATTGATGAAGATGAAATAAGGAGTTTGTTTCATTAATTAACGATTGTTGTGCAACTAATGTATACCTTGAAGAAAAGTTGGTGGTGTTACCCTTAGATATATGCTTGTAAAAATCCCTCATTGTGTTGGTTTGGACTCTGCGTGCTCATTATATGTACAAATTTTCCATCAATTCAAAGATGCTAAAAACGCCCAAGGTAATCATGAATTGTGATAACACTATGTTTTCAATGTGGGATGTTGATCATATGTTGAATTCTGCATGGTTGATTTCTTAGTTGTGTTTCGTAGATTGGCCATGGATTGAGGGCTGCCATGGATGCAGGCATTGATAGGAAGGATCTGTTTATGGTATCCAAACTTTGGTAAGTATTACATTTTAACATTTGTATCTTTTTTACTTCACATTGTAAATTGATCTCCTAGTTAGCATATAGGACACTTTGAAACTATGATTAACCAAACTGCTTCTAAACCAACAACCTTGACCTGTATATAATGGGTTTTTCATTATCGTTTCTGTTTGGGATTTGGGGAGGTGCACGAATATGTCTCTTGAAAAAGTCAAGGCTACCCTTGAAAAGTCTCTTAATGATCTACAACTTGACTATATTGACCTTTACCTGGTATGTAACCCTCATGCTTGAGGTTCTATAATATTGTTTTACTCCATAGATTTCTCTTGTCATTTACTTGGTGTGCTTGACCCACTTGGCGGGATGTTTGTAATTGAATCAAAATATTGAGGATTTAACCATGGAGCTGAGTATAACTAATGGTAAACAGTAGGAATATTGAGAAGAGCAAATTTTATGAACAATAATTTTTCTTAAGGACTTTGTGATGATTGTCACAGGTTTGTCTCACAAGGTAAAAGGATTATGCAAACGGAAGAATTGTTGAACAAGCTTGTAACAATAATAGACCCTTTCAATTGATCCATCATAGCATCCTTCTTATGTGGCCCACTTTTCATAGAGCCATATGTTTCATAGATCCATATGTGATCTACATAGGTTTGTATCATGTTGGGTGCCCATGCACCCACTCCTTTGATACATTATCAATCTTTGATACTAGTTGTTATAAAAAGGACAGATATATAAAAATATATTAGACACACAATAAATATAAACCATGAAAAATTCATAGGAGACAATTTAAGCAATTCACTTAATATGGGTACTTCTATAGAGAAATATTCAAGCCTTTTATTATAACATTGGGAAAATCTTTGGCATTTTTACAGTATCCCCATCCCTTTTACCATGCTTTCACAATGACCCAAATGCAGTTAACAACAGAGTCATTGTGCCTTTAAATAGGCTACAATGCATTGAAATACCGTGGATAAAGCCATGGGTTACTAAAACCTGAAACTCATAAATTATCAATGGTAAATTGACTCTGACCTTATAAAGTTTACTCTAACTAACCTAGCACTAAAAATGACCTATTTCTTAAACCAATATATCAATTACTCACATATCCAGTTTACTTTTCTATTACAAGTATGCTTGCATTTGGTAAAACAAAAATGATTGCATTTGGTCCCACAAAAAAAATAGCCTTCAATGGAAAGAACATAGGCATGTCGTAGCATTTGGGGCTTTCGATCTTTAATTGATCATTGTGTTCTTATGATAGACACATGTTACAACATCATATATTGCATTCAATCAATAGAATTGGTTTCAATGAAACGCATAGAGGGACGACAAGATACCAAAATCTTACCTTTAAGGAGGCATTTTACTTATGCAATTAGCTTTATTCATAATATCTCTTTAAATATCAGTAGAGAGGAAATCCAATGCTCTTTGCAATATGAAACATCCATGTTATTGTCCCTTGTTGAAAATTATTCATTCTCCTCCCATTTATTTCATTTTAGATTTCACCAAGCATGCCAAGAGCCAAGCAGATCAGATTGTTGGACAAGTAGGTCCCCCTATTTTTCAGCAAGTCTAGTGTTTGGGACTCCCTTACTAGTGGACAATACTTCAACTGATCTCTGTGGAGATGTAACTAATTGGCAAAGGGATGGTTTCAACAATGTCACTGGAAATCTTGTTGGGAACCACTTTGAGCCTCAATCTGATAGCCTACCAATGGATTATGGGTTCGACAGTCCTTTTGATTTTGGAATTGGTGCTGCCATCACATTGGATGCAGACCTGGACTTCTCTCCTTTGATGAGGAATTTATTCAATATTTTGGAGCTTAAAGTAGCCTCTTGAACTAGAACGAAGGTTTATGGCACAGTTTGGCATGTGACAAAGGTGGCTTTAACTCCCTTTTAAAAGCTCTGGTAACATTTCTTCTTTGTTAAGCCTCAGGCAAACATCTGCTTGTACCAGATAAGAACATTTTTCTAGTTTCTAAGGAAACATCTCTAGGAAAGAAAGGAAGATCAAATGAGTGAAATGCCACATAATGGTTGTGATTATCAACATGCCAAGTAAAGCAAGTTGTCATGATGAAGTGTTGTGCAAGGTGTTGTAGTAACGAAAGAGCTTATGGTTGTTAACATCCTAGATTGGTTTGTCTCTGCCCTGATTATTACCTCTGAAACTTCTCAGCACTTTTGATCAAACTAATGATAAACAAGTTCTTAGAGAACTATATGAGTCCATATACATCGAAACACATGTATATGGACTCAATCAGTTCTCTAGTTCAAGGATGTACATTTATTTTTTGTTCTCTACAAGATCATAACTTTGTAAACGTTATCAGGAGTACATTTCAAATATTATATATGTGTGGTTTGTGGAGGACAACAACCTTAACTTGTTAAATCACTCTTCTTAGGTTTATACAACAACTTTTAGTTTGATCAATAACCAGACAAATCAATTTGCAACTCCAACGAGTTTATACTTGGATCAGTTTTTTTGTGTTTCAATGGTTCTGTCATTCAACTTTTGCTAGGACTTGGCAATTTCATTACAAGATTCATCAATGGAATGCCTTATTCTTTGTCATTTCTAAAACATATATTTTTCAGATTGTGGGGACTAACCCGCACAATTTATTTTCACAGTTCAAGCATCATTTTATGTTCTTCCTGTGAGGGACTTTTAAACCTATGTGTTATATGTGAACACATGATCTTTTTCACGTCACAAATTATTTCCTCTCTCTCTACCCCAACGTAAAGGCTCGCTTCATGAAATATTGTTGGGTATGTTGGGGCTTTGCATTGTAAATATGAAAATATGGATAACATCCACCTATATATATTTCTTCAATGGAATGCCTTATTCTTTGTCATTTCAAATATTATCTATATGTGCTCTATGGAGGACCATCAACACCCTTAACTTGTTAAATCATTCTTCTTGGGTTCATATAAGGACTTCATTTTTTATCAATAACTAGACAAATTGATCTAAAACCCCAGCGAGTTTATACTTGGATCAGTTTTTTCATGTTTCAATGGTTTTGTCATTCAACTTTTGCTAGGACTTGGCAATTTCATTATAAGATTCATCAATGGAATGCCTTATTCTTTGTCATTTCTAAAACATATCTTTTTCAAATCGTGGGGACTACCCTACACAACTTATTTTCACAGTTCAAGCATCATTTTATGTTCTTCTTGTTTCTGAACCTATGTGTTATAGGTGAACATAGGATCTTTTACACTCCGCAAACTTATTTCTTTCTCTCTCCTCCAGCATAAAGGCCACCTATTTTTCTTGCTTAAAGATATTTTTCTTTGTTTTTGGTTGAATTTGTGGAATTTCAACTATCATTGTTTCACTCCTTTGGAAACAATTCCCAAAACAACTGTTAGTAAAGTGCCATGTTTGAAAGTAAACCAAGAAGGACTGAGGTTTGCCAACGCATTTGCAGGTGCCACTACATTGGCTGCTACATTTGTTGTCAGTGTTGCCAGGGCAACCCCAAAAATGGATAATGAAATCGGCACAATACCACCAATTTTTTTGAGAACTTGAATGGGATTTGAGATTACACACCCAAAAATAACTTTAGGAGAGGAAGTTATAGCCAGACCCAACAATGTAAATGCTCCCATGAAAACAGGGGGGCCTACTTGTCCAATAATATGATCTGCTTGCCTCTTGACATGCTTGGTGAAATCTGAAATGAAATAAATGGGAGGAGAATGAACAATTTTCAACAGGGAACAACAACATGGTTGTTTCATAATGCTAAGAGCGTTGGATTTCCTCTATATTGATATTTGAAGAGATATTAGGAATAAAGCTAATTGCAAAAGTAAAATGCCTCCTTAAAAGATCTGATTCTGGTGTCTTGCCTTCCCTCTATGCATTTCATTTTCACAGATAAATGAACCTTCAAAAAACATTGCAGTTTGCACACTTCCTTCGATTGCAAGATGATAGATCAGAAATTTTGAGGGCAAGGTCAGAAAAGAGGCCAAAGGCAAAGATCAACCTTCACGAGCTTCCTTGACCTTATATTATGCAGTGTACATACATGTATACTTATTGATGTTTTCTTCAAACCTCATTCTTATCGATACTTATGTGAGGAACATGTGTTAGACTTTATCTTATCCTTCCAACTTTTTGTGGCAGAGATTAATACTGCTGTGCTCGAATTTTGGAGTTTCATGTACACACTAGAGTGGGATGATATCTCCCTAAGCTCCACTACTATTTTCAGGTTCATGTTGTTTAAATAAATTTAGTGAGGATGTCTAGGTGGACATTGGAGCCAACCTGTTTGTTACATTCAAAGGTTTCATACCTTGTAGTTTTTATGTGTTTTGTGGCATTTTTTTTGCTTTCTTCATCATCGTGCTAGAAAGAGGTCGCCAGAATGCCTCCATCCTTGTGTGAGGATGTTATCAGGACATTGTATAATATTCACATCTCTATGGATTGCCCATTTATGAGTTGCATAGGAGTTGGGGATCACCCCTACTTTATCCTCAATGGATGTATGAGGGTGATGGAGGTGGTATTTTACAGCTTAAGTGAAAAGACATGGAGTCAGTTCCGACAATGTGGACGAAGTGCCGTAAAAGTGTGCTTTTCAGATGCCCAGAATCTCTGAAAAGTTGCACTATAGCCTACTCCTTTGATAAATAAAGAATTGCCATAATTGTCATAAAAATATAATAATATGTAATATAAGTTTAAAATAATGACATTAATAATATGGGAACGAGGTATTGATAAAATAATATAAATAAATAAATAATATTTTGATAAAAATACTTTGTTGTGTTGCATTATAGATTTAAGTTCATATTTAATTAATGTTGTTAAAGGATTCACGTAGCCAATCTGAAAAATCCAATGAAATAGTCGATTAAATGCCCACTAGTGCAACATGTGGCAAGCATGTGGGGACTTTAGACATCAAAGGAGAGAAAAAAGTATTCTAGGTAGAGGTTCTAATAAAAGGGCTCCTATAGCCCTCCATGCAATACATTACTAATACTATAACATAATGACTTTAAGTCTCCTCGTGTGACTAGTGAGTGGTTGACACAATGGGATATTTTCCCTTCCACTCGGTTTCAAATCCCACATGGTAATATCTTTGCCCTATTGTGATCAGGCTTAAGGAGTAGGCTCCCCCACCATCGTGGAATCACGACTCTTGCTAAGTCATAAATTCCTAGTATATATGGCTTACGAGCTGTTGATTGTTGGATATACTCTTGGTGTTATAATGGTAACCTCTAGATTTGATCTTGGGCCTCACCTAAATTTATCCAAAGAGTTATTGATTCACCATGGTAAAAGGAAAATAATACACTGATTTTAAAATGTAAATAAAATAAATTATATTTATATTTATATTTGAATTAAAATGTTTGAATAGGGTAAATAAAGCATTATTATAATTGTTACAAAAATAACAATATTTAATAATGAGTGACACAATTTAATAACCAACCTAGATCCATCTTAACTCTCTATCTACCAAGCATCGAGAGGGATCAAATCTCTTTTCACTCTAAAAGAGGTTTGCATGTCAAGATATTTGATCCCTCTCGGTGCTTGATAGATCCAGAGTTAAGATGGATCTAGGCTTATTTAATTTCCCCCTTTAAATAGGCTATATTCCACATGAATACCATGGGTCATTTTTACTTTATTTTTATAGGGTTATTTTTTATTTTATTTTATTTTGAGAAAGCTAAAATGTTTACATTACATTACATTACAACATCTCTACCACACTAGACTGGAAAGTGCCTCTCAGTGCAATGACATTGATTATAAATAACTTGTATATTTCATACAATATAAAAAGTTTTTTCCAAAAGATTTATTGACAAAATAAGATTTCATCATACTATAAATTTAAATTAATATTTAACTAATATTGTTAGAGGAGGGATTCTTGGAGTGGGATGAGAAAGCTTGTTAGCCCAATATAAGGAGAGAGAAAAGTATTCCAGTAGCAAGAGTTTGAAAGAGGGGCTCCCATAAAGGCTTTGGTGCAAAGCATTTCTAATACTTTGACATCATGATTCTAAATTATATATATATATATAATTGGGGATTGGTTTGAATTGGTTGAGAAACCCCCTACCATAATAATAGTTTGATTGCCTAATTAGGTGTGCCAAAGGTAAATGCAAATATCAAAGTGACATGTGCATCGAGGATGCCACATCATGTTGCACATGTCCAAGGTACAAACATCATGTGATAAGGAAAGAGGAAGTCTTCCTAGGATCATCTCTTGGAGCCTAGAGCTCTTAAATGGAGAAAATTGTAGTTGTTGGAAAGCTCTCAACAAACAACATATAACCATGGGCTTGAAATTAGCTTGAGAGATATGGTAAGAATGTGAAATTTGTAGATACCCCATCACATTAAGCTATTAAATGAGGTTTCGTGTGTTGCAAATATCTATAATTCCATTATCTAAAATGCCTTTTGATAGATTCTAGTTGAAAATGTTAATATAACAATGTAAACTTTGAAACGGGAACTACAAACTCAAAACAAGAACTCTGGCAAAAAAAAAAACCCCGTAAAAACATCACAATCACTGCTAAAAATGAAAAGTGTTGATGTTGGAATAACACCTTTTTTTTTCTAGGGTAAATTTTCAACATGTTTTAAAAATGGCGGTGAAAACCAATTTTTTATGCAAAAATTGTCCAAAATACACCCTCAAAATGAAAAGTGTTGAAGGTGGGATAACACTTTTTTTTCAAGGGTAAAACTTCAACATTTCGAAATAATGGCGTAAAATATTTT
>APFE031347096.1:33526-100700 GCA_000404065.3 Pinus taeda
TAAAAAAATGTATGTTGCGTTAACACATTTCAAAATCAGCATAAAAATCACTAACATTTGAAAACAAATATTTATATTTGATACATAAGAAAATGTAAAGTGTCAAAAATATGCTAAAAAAAAAAGTGTATTTTGCATCACCATTTTCAAAATCGGGTCACATTTTTAGTACTCCTACAAAATGGGTAATCGTATCAGTTATTTGAAGTGCTAAAAACTATGCTCTAAAAAAATATGCGTGTTCTGCATTGCCCCTTTTCAAAATCGGATCAATTTTTTGCTATCTCTACGAAACATGTAACAGTAGCAGTTCCCGTTTCAAAGTTTACATTGTTATATCCCTTCTCCTTTTTTTAGCAACCAAAATAAGGTCAATTCATAACACCTTTACACCATGGAAAAAAAGTGGCATGAACATAATCGAAGTTTTGGTTATTAATGTTAAGAACACATAAATATGTCCCCTGACATGAATGAAATCATGGATTATAGATATAGAGATGCACATGAAACTTTAAGAGGAAATAGAAGCCCTAATAATAATGGAATCAACTAAGAAAAATCAAGCAATTATTGAAAAATGATAAAAGAAATCATAGGATAGCTTCACACTTCAAGCCCTAAAGTCATTCGAAAACATTTGAAGAAATTGAGCTACATCTTAAGGTGTTGAAGGCCAAGTTCAATAGTAATAATTCACAAGCTAATACGATGGAAGCCCGAGCACAAATGCCATAATGTTTTATGCTAAAAGGAAGATTAATTAAAATTCTAGAGACAATGAAAAAATAATCATGGAAAGTACAACCGTGTCACCATTCTTATTGGCATGGAAGTCTACAATAAAGACAAGAAAGTGCAAAACCCCATTGTCACTTTGAGGGGAGAAGATGATAGAATTAATGACATTCATGGAATAGAAACTTAAGGAACAATTACGTAATAGCACATTGTCAAAGATCAATAATCACAACAAATTGTTTAATCTTTAAAATGGGGACATATTTATGTATTATTAACATCAATAACCAACACTTTTATTGTGATAATGTCGTATTCTTTTCTTTTTCAATGGTTCTATGAATTGCCCCTTTTTTGGTTGCTTAAAATAAGAGAAGGGGAATTGAAATTTTAAACTGAAATCTAGTGAGAATCATTTTCATTGAACTTTTACACCATGAAAAAAAGGTGATATGATCGCTATCAAGGTTTTGGTTATTGATGTTAAGAATACATATATATGTACCCATGAGATGGAATCATGGATTATATACAAAGTGATGCACGAGAAAATTTAAAGAGGAAATAAAAACCCTAAATACTAACGGAATCAACTAAAAAAATTCAAGCAATGATTGGAAAATGATAAAAGAAATCATAGGATGACATCACACTTCAAGCCCTAAAGTCATTAGAAAACATTTGAAGAAATTGGGCTCCAACTTAAAGTGATAAAGGCTAATTTTAGTAGTAATAATTCACAAACCAGTGTAATGAAGGACTAAACACAAATAATAGAATGCATGCAAAAAAGAAGATTGATGAAAATTCTAGAGACAATGAAAAATAATCATCAACAATAAAGACATGTCGCCATCCTTATTGGTATGGAAATTTACAATAAAAAGAAGAAAGTGCAAAACCACATTGTCACTTTGAGGGGAGAAGATGATAGAATTAATGGCATTCATGGAATCAAAACTTAAGGAACAATTATGTAATATGACATTGTCAAAAATTAATAATCGCAACAAATTGTATAATTGTTATAATTGTTCATAAATCTTTGGCTTTTGTGCTCAATGGCAATTTTGTTGCATCCCCTTAATCAACTTGGATAGTAAACCTTGATGATGTAATAAATCCAACAATATGCTCCACATCACTATAATGTGCTCAAACCCCAAAGTCACACCATGTCAGCATATGTGTTTTAGTGCGCTTGAGGACTCCTTTTGCTCGACTAGTTTTTGATTCTGTAACTTGACTTGTGCTACACAATAATGCATGCTTGTCTTTCCATTTGTGTGGGTTTAACTAACTTCTCCATGCCCATGTTTTTTATTTTAACATTTCCAATAACCACTGTCAATTTATAATTCTAATATTCACCTAATGAATTCATAACACTTTGACTCACTTATTTACTGTTGCTATCTCTAGATTAGTAGATGATCAACCAACAAACCAATTAACACATCATATCCTCTAAAGGTTGTTTTGCATACACATTTATATGAATGAAGGAATGATCGATGTCAACCATGTCAAGGATATAAATTACCTCGGGTTTTGTGTTGGTTCCATGAAATCAAGATTCTCAATTACATTTAGAATTAATAGGGTGATGTGTAACAACCCATGTATAAAACTTAATTAGGCATGAGATTAAAATTGAGAAAGCCATTACTCTATCATTAATCTTCTCATTAAAATGTTCAGACATTATTAATAAAGAATTATCGCAACCATTATACAAATATTAATATTTAACAATAGTATGTGGTATGATTTAATAATAATAACACTAATTAATGGGTAGATGAAAGATGAAAAAATAAAAATAAATAAATAATATGTTGATACAAGTACTATGTTATACGGGTGATGGCGGTTACACTAATGCCTGGTTTCAAGCACTCAACCGTTCACTTCACTAGCCCGTAACAGGGGTTGACCCTCACCTCCCCTCTGATTGCCCCTCCCACCGTTTCTACTCTACTTGCCCATTTTCAGCGTCGTTTTCTGGACAATTACTGACTATCTAGGCATCTGTCACCTGGGCGTTTTCCCAAGGCAGTTAATTTCTTGGTTGTCGGTTAGCATGTACGAGGACATTGTTGATTACTCCGAGGACCCCTACGCCTCAATCCCCATCTGGTCGGTCACCCCCCCACATCTGTCGATTTCATCAAACAACATTTCGTTAGAGATACTGTCATCCCTAGTCGGTGCACCTGTGGTTTATTCGATGTCGGACTACCATGTCTTCTTCTTCCGACTCAGTAGTTACACCACTTGATCGTCCATCATCTTCCTCTCAACAGTTTCCTGGGCTACCCGATGAGGTCAATTTACCCCTTGACCCTAATTTGTCCCCGCTCTCCCCGACTTCACTACAGTTTCTCTCATATTGTCTAGACCCCCCCCCGCCCCCGACACCATCACCCTACGACCTCTTTCCCCCTGGAGTCCCTTGCCTTAAATTACCCTGGGACATCCCACCCCCTACCCCCTTAGGTGTTGATTCATAACACTCACTTGCCCTCCGCTCCCTCATCTTCCATCCCTTACCCGCTGATTCCCAATCCACCCACCTCTATTTGTTTTGCAGACACCACTCCACCCCACCCGGGCTTGACTAGGGATACATAGTTGGGTTCTGGTTTTGTACCAACCCCTGTTCCACCTGATAGACCTCCACCTGGAAGACCGAGGCGACCGACCAAGCATTTCGAAGGGGTTAAGGGCGGCTCGAAGAAGATATCCCTCACCCTTGACGACAACCTTCAGATGGGGGACACTCTTGACACATCCGACCGTGTATTTGTGGGTCGGGTCAGTGGAAGGGAATACTTGGTAGTGCGACTGTATTAATGGGTTTTGGAGATTTGGGGATATGTACTCAATGAATTACCATCGATGGTGACCCTCTCTCATGGATGGTTTGCCCTATGTTTTTAGTGCACATAATTCATCCCATGGTACTATCTAAGCATTGGCATATCGAAATGGTGTCAGTTCTACTCAAGCATTGGAGTCCTCTATTTGACCCTGAGCGAGAACACCTTGGGGTTGGCCCTATATAGGTGTGTCTTACGGGTCTACCTCTTCACTTCTGGTCGGAAGACGTCTTTAGGAGAATTGGAAACACCCTAGGACGATTTATGGACTATGATAAATCATATATGGTCACTAGGAATATGTCCATGGCAAGAATCTTGGTACACCTTGATCACTGGGAGGGACAAGAGGAGAACATGCAATTGCACTGGAGGAATACTTGCAGGGTTCAAATTCTAGATTATGAGGGTGTTCCCGATCGCTACTAGAGATGCCATAAGATTGGGCATCTATACAAAGATTGTCCGCTACTGGCATCTAGTTCTACATTGGTGGCTCGGCCCAAACATGTTGATGTTACTCCCTCTGCAGATCCGCGGAGCAAGGGAACCGCACAGCCTGAGAAGTGTACTGTGGAGGATTCTCCGACAGTTCATGGCACTCGCATGGAGCATGTTCGCCCCCCATCCCCATGTATTACCATATCTCATGCGGATGCGGCGACGACTGCCTCTGTTGTGAGTACATATTCCTTAACCCCCTCTCTACTATTTGATATATCATCTATTTACTTTCCTTATGTATCAATATGCACTTTTGTGCTTGTTATTTGTCCCCCCTCGGTACATTGCACATTGGCTCCATTTGCACCTACTTTCTCCCCCACTCTCCCATCCATCCACAGGATCTCGGATTCAATCTCCCCTACTGAGCATTCGACTGAATCTAGTAGGAGTCATCACTATAATCTTCATTCACTGGTCCATCTAACTCTTGGGGATGGTTGTGGTGTTGGCATCTCTCCCCGCCCCACCCACCGCCCCGCCCACCAGATTTGTTAGGGTTCAGCATTCCAACATGTCAAAGGCCATATTTTAGGCTAGACTAGATGTGGCTCATGGACACCAACCACCCATTGACAAGGTCCTTAGAGAACTGACCTCTCTTCCCCCTGGATCTCCATGAAGTGGCTCTCCTACAATTGTCGTGGGTTGGCTAGTCCCATTAAGAAACTAGCCTTCTGTCGGTTGTTCAAGGAAGAATTGGTCGTATTATTTTTCTTCAAGAGACTCTCGCATCATGTACATTGATCACACCCATTCTTGAGGCTATTATCCTGGCATGGCATTTTCATGCATTGGATGCTCATGGGTGGTGTGGTGGGATGGCTCTGGGCTACAATACCAGGTTTGTAAAATTGTTGAATTCATGGGGAGGGGAAGGAATAATTGGGGTTGATATTTATTCTTCATAATTTGGGAGGGAGTTGTGAATCATCAATGTTTATGGGCCCTGCTTCAATAGGGAACCATTCTGGTACAAACTACTTAATCATGACTATATGCAAGTTGATAACATTATCATTGGGGGTGACCTCAACTTTTCTATTGGTCATACCGAATCATGGGGTCAAAATGGGCAATGTGACTCTCTATCGAAGGTGTTCTGATCTCTAATGGAGGTCCACCATCTATCTGATATCCCCATGGCCCGACTACAAAATAGGAGGACTGGCGATCTTGCCCTAGCCAGGAGGCTGGATAGATTTCTGGTTAAGGATACTTAACTGGACCATATATCCTTATATCGTCGATGGGTGGGATTCAGGGGATTGTCTGATCACTTGCCCATCTATCTTGAAGTTGCAAGTGGTGATTGTAAACCAAAGACACCATATAAATTAAACTCCACCTGGCTCAAGGATGAGGGTTACATTAAGATGGTTACAAAACAATGGAAGACCTACTTACCCCCGTATGGTCAATCAGTCTATGAAGTTGATCCAGGTGGATATTGGTGGCCACCCACCAATTCCACTTGGACCCCCACCATTGCTTCTTTCAGTTTTTCAGTTTCCTTAATTATAGCACAATTTACTATTTTTAGCAGTTTTCCGGTCCTAAACTTTCGGAGCTGTTTTGAGGCCCTAAATGACATTTTGTTGGAATATATCGTCCAAAATCATTTTTCTGTCGAGTCTTCGGAGAGATCTTCCAACGAGTTATCATGCGCCAAAAAGAGATAATATGACCAAGTCGCGACTTTGGGAGTGTGTTTTCCAACTCACCCCAACGGGGCCCATAAAGTCTTGTATTTTTCTCGAGTAGGGTTTTGGTTGTTTAGTTTGATCTTATTGTTTAATAATAAAAAGGCCCTTGAGCCTAATTGTAAGGCAGTTTAGAGGATGTAGCCGCCACATCTCTTCCTAGAGATAAGTTACCATCGCCCTAGCTGGTTTATTTCCATTTCTGTTTGTAAGCATATTTCAATATTTTACATTAATGAAATGAAGTATTATTTCCGTTGCATCTCTATGTTTATGGTTATCTCTGTAATTTGTTACATTCATGTTTAAATCCAGATCAGAAGTTTTTGCCAATAAATTGCTTACCCTTAAACGTAAATCTATTAAATGGGCAAGGGAAAAAAGGATCAAAGATGAGAAGACTCTGAAAGACACGGATTTGGAGCTTGAATATTTGGGGGACAGGGAAGGTCATGGGTTTGTCTCCTCTTAGGCAAAAGAAAGACTCATCAAACTAGAAATGGACCGTAATAGAATCTTGAAGGATCGTGAAGAAACATGGCGCCTTCGAAGTTGTGCCATATGGTTATAGGCAGGGGATGAAAACACAAAGTTTTATCACTGATTTGCAAATGGGCATCGGTATATCAACATTATATGGCAACTGGAGGATGACGATGGTTCACATGCAAAGAACTTCCACCAATTAGCTACTCTTAGCACTTCCCATTTCAGTCGACTGTTTAGAGCTCCACCGGAAGTAAATCTTGCTGAGATCATCAAGGTGGCTAACCACTTTCCTAGATTTGTGGACCAAGAAGCAGCGGAGGGTCTTCTTTTTCCTATTACCATGGAGGAATTGGAAGACACCCTAAAGTGGTTCAAGAATGATAAGAGCCCCGAACCTAATGGTTGATCAATAGAATTTTACCTTGCTTTCTTTGACATCCTTGGGAATGAGCTCCTACAAACCATTGAAGATTGTCAGACGAGGTGGGGGTGTATGATGCTTTCAACTCAACCTTCATTACTCTTATTCCCAAGATTGATTACTCTCAATCTTTCAATAACTTCAGGTCTATATCTCTTTGCAATTGTATCCATAAGATCATAGCCAAAATTATTGTTAATCGCCTCAAGCCCATATTATCTTAGGACATTTCCCCATAGAAATTTGCATTTCTTGGTCATCGTCACATTCACGAAGCTGTGAGCATAGCTCAAGAGACCCTACACTCCATCAAAACTAAGAAAATTAAAGGTATGGTTCTCAAGATTGATCTAGCTAAAGCCATTGATCGCACCAGCTGGCTCTATATTAAGATGTTATTGACTCATCTTGGCTTTCCTCTATCATTTGTTCAATGGATCATGTGTTGTATATCTAATGTTTCATACGGTGTCCTGTTCAATGGTTCAACATCATCATTCTTCCATGAGGAGAGTTGCCTTCGACAAGGATGCCCACTCTCACCTCTTCTTTTCTTATTGATCATGGAAGGACTGAGCCACCTCATTTCTATAGAAAGAAGACAGGGTAGACATTCTGGCATCAAGATTATAAACAATTGTATACTCACCTACTTGCTTTTTGTTGATGATATTCTCATCTTTCTGAATGGAACATTGGGGGATACCATTGCATTTGTTGTTGCTTTTCGATCCTTTTTTTTTGCCACTGGTATGGAGTGTAACCAACTTAAGTCTACTATATCTGCTACGGGTTGTACACCTAATGAGATACACTTCGCACTGCAACAATTCCCATTCAGCTCTCTGCATTTTGATGATGGCCTAAAATACTTGGGTTTTCGGTTAAAACCTACAAATTACCTAAGAGTAGACTGGGTTTGGCTGGTGGCCAAAATATAAAGAAGACTAAATATTTGGCACCATCGATGGCTCTCAAGGGCGAGTCGACTTATTCTTATCAAATCGGTTTTGGAAGCTACTCCATATACTGGATGTCAGTTACTTGGATACCGAAGGGTATTATCAACAAAATCCAACAATTGTGTTGTAGATTCATCTAGAGGGGCAAATAAGAAGGGCACATATTTGCTTGGGCTAGTTGGGAAAAGATTGCACTTCCCAAAAAATGGGGGGAATGGGGTCTGAAAAAACTAGAAATATTTTCTAGTACCCTGGTTGCAAAATTGGGATAGAATGTACTCACCTCGAGAAACCTTTGGGTTGAGGTTGTCTTTGGGAAGTATATATCCCCACTTCATCTTCTTGACTCAATCAGACTTCCATCCTAGGACAGAGTTAATATATCAATGGTATGGAGGGCTTTCCTAAACACACTGGAATATATCAGGGATGGACTGACATGGAAGATTAACAATGACAATCAAGTATGTATTGGTTTGGACCCATGGATTGGTTGTGGGAACGCATATCAACTTCCCTAGGAGTTGATTCAACACCTCTCGACTGCAAGCTTCACTACCTTGGCACATATTGCAGATCAGGATAATACTAATATCTTCAAACAGACCTGGAAAACATCTAATACACTGGACATCCCCCCCAACTGGCAGGTTAATTGGCTTTCTTACATTAATTCATTGATGGAATCACACTGAAGGGTAATTGAAGGGGAGGATGAACTTAATTGGTCTTTCTCTCTAAATGGGAAATACTCCCCTAAACATGGATACCTACATATCTACACAGATCACAAACTATTTGCATTTGAATGGTGGTGGATTTCTCTCTGGAAACTGAAGGCATCACCCTGGGCCAAACTACTCATGCGGTGCATTCTCCGGAATAAGATCCCTACTAGGGATAACTTACAAAAACACACCTTTCATGGCTCATCTTGGTGCGTATTATGCAAACAGGAAATGGAAACAATAGATCATTTATTCCTATATTGCCCTATTTCTACCTCTATATGGATTGAAGTTATATCACAGCTAAATATACAAACTTGTTGGCAAGGGACAAATATCAGGGAGGCATGGCATCAATGGTGGACTAATGCACACTCTCATAGAATACATAGTCTACATGTATTAATATGCTGGTGCATTTGGCTACAAAGGAACAAAATAATATTTACAGACATAGTTCCTCGTTGGGCACTAGCCACTACTCACCTCATTACAACTTTTCAATGCATCCTGGAGGATACCCGTGAACCACCTGCCCACATCATATTTGTTGAATTCATTGATCACGCCACTCCATGGGCATATTTTGATGTCTCGGCATAGCAATAGGGTTGTGGTGGAGGCATTCTACTACATATCACTAATACTCATTACTATAAGATCCATATGGGACAGGGGAGAGGGACAAATAACTTTGTAGAACTCATTTCCCTTCACCACTTATTATTATTTGCACTTGTTAAAGGATGTCGTCATTTACAGATTTTTGGTGACTCACTGATCATCATAAAATGGTTTAATCAACAATCTACTTGTCACACACACACACACACACACACTTCAACATATTTTGGATGATGCATTCAGGTTGAGATCACAACTTTACTATATTTCTTGTTATCTTATATACATGGAGCACAATAAAATTTCCGACTTGCTATCCAAAGAAGCCACGCTCCAGCCAAGGGGGGTCTGGTTGATTAGAGAACAACATGACCAAGAGATCTACAGTTACTACTACCGGCCATATATGGATGAGCAACTAGACAGGGTCCAATGGCCTTGATTTCATGTCTTTTTTTGGGATACAATTTTGATGTAATTATTTGAATTACAGTACATTATTATGTCTATATATTACTGAACTTATCATATGTATTTATCTAAGTCTCACTTACATGGGATTGACTCATTTTTGGGACAGAACAATACAGATTGTGGCTTATGACCACTATTACTTCATATGCTACCAGCATCTTCAACATGTAATTTTCAAATATCAATGAAAATTATGATTTTTCCATGGGAAAAAAAGCACTATGTTATACTATAGATCATAAGTTAATATTTAATTAATGTTTTCACAGGACCCTCCAACAAGAAGGCTCGACTAGCTCAACATGTGAACATGTGGAAAGCATGCCAAGACTTGAGATGTTGGAGGAGAGAAAAGTCTTTGATTTCGAAAAACTTGGATAAATCTCTTTAGTGCAATACATTTCTAATACTATAATACAATTATTTTGTTTTTTGATAAAAATGTGTTTTTGTTGTTGTTTACAATATGTTTTTGAAGGTATAAACCAACCTAGATCCATCTAAACTCTGAATCTATCAAGCACTGAGAGAGATCAAATCTCTCAAGGTGCAAACCTCTTTTTTTAGTGCAAAACTCGAGGAAATGTTTGCACCTTGAGAGATTTGATCCCTCTCGGGGCTTGATAGATTAGAAGTTAAGACGGATATAGGTGGGATTAATTATTAGTAATTAATAATTAAAATTATTAAATTGGGTATTTTTGTTTTGTTTTTTTTTGTTGGTTTGTTTTTTGTTGGTTTGTTTTTGGTTTTTTTTTTTTTGAGGAAAAATCATGATTTTATTCAATGTGGGAATAGGGACAAAATTACATTCTACATATACTTGAAGGCATTCGATATATGTCATCCAATCAATTGATGCTTAAAATAAGAAAAACTCTAAAAAAAATAAAATTACAATGCTTTGATAGGATTAAGTGTGATAAAAATCACTTAACTTCCCCCTTATTACTTTTTTCCTTTCCACCTTCTGCCAAACTCTTTTAGTTGACATAGTTACAACTATTTCCATCTCCTTTCTATCTATCTATTGGGGAGCAACCTTATTTGAGTTTGAACCCTTAGATACGTGACACATTTTTGTTCCTCCAAGTTCTTTTGCCAAAGATAAATCTCCTCCCTTTTGTTTTGGATTTATAATCTTTGTTGATTCAGTACCCTTATGGTTTTCTTCCATTGGTTCTGACCTATCCCCTTCACCACCATTTGGTTGGCTACCAGATTGAGTTTGTTCTTCGGGATCTGGTTGATTTTCCTCGAATTTGTCTTCTTCGTCTTCCATGCTATTTGGAAACTGCCGTCCCTTTTTCTTTGAGGCTTGTCTCTTTTTCTTGGCACCTTTTTTCCTCGAGGACAAGAGTTTTGCAAGTGTCCTGTTTGGAAGCAAGTTCAACATCAAATGTCATATTATCATAGTCTAACACTTGTTTCCATTAGAAGTTTTCATGTTTTATAAAGAGATGATAATGGAGACCTTTACTAAAGTCGACCTCCACACAAATCCCAACAAAGGCAAACATACCTTTTGATGTTCTGTCCAAGTTTGTTTCTTATATTGCCCAATATATTTCCAATATCCTCCAACACCTGGTGGAGCCAAAAAGGGAGGGGAAGGTTTGGGAACCTAACCCATATCAACATCATTGTTACCACCATTTTTGTTGCATCAAAGGCTGGAAACCATGGGGTAACAAAAATCCCTGCTCTACCCTAAAACCATGGGCCATTAGTTAGGATTTTTTCCTTGTCTTGTCGGTTCTCAAAGTGAACTATGAAGAACCCTTTTGAGCATAGATATATATTACACTTTGTCGTCCAAAATGAATACACCCATTCATATAAATCCTCGGGTGTTGGCCAAAAACCATTAAATCTACATATTAGTGTTTTATTTTGAAGATCATCAAAATTAGATTTTACCTCTAAAGATTTTTACCTCCATAGCTGGAAGCTTGTCCAATTTCTCATGGACAAGCTTTGAGGTTGATAAACTTGAGTAGTTGTCTACCCCTTGAGTGCATATTTAAATAACATAGATCCATTGGGGTTCTTTGGATTTATATTAGGAGATTTGACAATTGATGAGCCTCCCCGCAACCACAAATTTAAAATTATGGTTGAGCCCTTTCCCACTCCATAATCTTCTAGTTGAAACGAGTCCTGGAGCACTTTGCCATCATATTCCAACATTTGGAGCATTGTTGGAATCCTAATATCGTTTTGGATAACCTGCCTTAGCATTTACACTAGATCCCCTCACCATTTCCAGATAAAGGTCTTCTCGTTTAATTTTTTCTACCTTCTCTTTTATCCTCATCAAATCTAATTGAGATCGATCAAATCCAGTGTTTGTATAAGGATGTAGAACCACCTATAGTTATGAATGAATACAAGGAAGATTTGGTGATTGTTGACCAAAACCCAGATTAGGCAAAGCAAACTAAAGTGCTACAAAATTTGGAAAAAATGAGTGTGCCTAGACCCCATGGCTTTAGATCATAGAGATGTCACACATCCTAATCCACATTCATTTCCACATTAGCAGAAAAAAAAAATTCCAACAACGAGTGATAATCTTTGTTGCCTTTACATATTGTTCTACCATTATATTTGCGAAGTGCAGACCATGACTGTGCAAATCCACATTAAAACCTCCATGATGGCACAAATTTGCATAGAAATTTGTAGATCGACCCAAACCAATGCATACATGGATGAGATTCTCCATATTTGAGCAAGTGGAAAGCAAATATACAATAGGAGAGGGCTTTGTTGACATGAGCATGGCCATATTGGTGAGCTTGGCAGAGCCATCGCCCTTCAATCCATGAAATTTTGTTGCGGCGACTAGGTTAAACTTGCAAACAAAAAATTTAACGAAAGAAACTTCCCTGTTAATAAAATTTGGTCCATTCCCTTGAAAGGGACATGGATCACCATCATTGTGTACACCATTAATATCGTGACTGAGTTAGAGCCTAAAGGGTATGACCTAATTTTTTTTACAAACGTAAACCCTAGCCATCGTGTCGCTCATTTCAGAGACCACCCCACCTTAGTATTATTGATACTATTATTATTATTATTATTTTAATATTTTTATGTAATTTATTTTGTACGCCATAACACATCGTTGGAGAGGAGACGAAATGGATAGGGTTTCATCCTGTGTTCTCAGTCTTATAGCTACCACGACCTTCAACTCGATCTTGATGCAAAGGGTGATTGTGTTTCGGGAGATTGGTGTATCCAAAGCAAGTATGAAGAGGACTTCAAAGTTTTTGTAAGTTTGTTGCACGAGGAATGGATAACACCTTGCGGCTCAAAAGTTTTCCTCACTATCATGTTTGTTGTTTTGATCTCCCCTTAGAGGAAGGGACTCTTACTAGTCATGCTTGAATGGCCTTATGCTTCCTCACTACTGAATTCTCTTTTGCAAAGACTCTATCAAGGTTTTTTGCCTAATGTAGTTGTAGATATGATATACCATTATTTATATCTAGCTTCCCTAAACCTATATCTGCCTCTCTCTTAGTCAGATCCAAAGTTTTTCATCTTCTTTTGAGATGCCTTGTATTGATCTAACTTTTTATGTGTATAATCATGTTGTCTAGGTTTTTCATATACAGATCTATGCATTTTTTGTCTTCCATTCATAGATTGCATATGGTGGCATTATTTATTGGCTTATGTAGCAATGGAAGGGACTTGGGATAAAGGGAAATCTGATTTACATGATTTGGATCAATCTATACCAGATTTGCATCGCTCTTCACCAAATCTGGACTGGTCTCCTCTAGATTTGGTGAGGTATTGTGAAAAAGACAATTTGGTTCAAATTTTTATGAAGAGCCTTAATGGCAAGTCATGTGTCCTCTGGATCCGGGGCTTAGATCTAGTTAGTAATATGAAGTAGTTGATCCATAATAGTCTAGGTATACCAATGTCAACACAAGTCTTCAAATGTGTCGGAAAGGTATTCTAAGGCAATCGTTGATTGGCAGGTTATGGTGTTACCAAATATTACACAATAATTTTAAATTTGAGGATGTAGGGAGGATCAAAAAACCCAAATCAAATGGAACCACATCATTCAAAGATGTGCTCAAAGTGAAAATTGGCTCACAAGTAGAACAAATTCAAAATATACCAGGTCTATACATCATAGAGCAAATGGAAAAGGTTCCATAAATGGACATTAAAAACCTAGAGGTAAGAAGATTTAAGGATTATATACAATCCTCAACAGTAATGTTGCAATGAATTATGCAAGGATCTATTGCTCCACGATCCTTTGTCTGAAAGGATCACTAGACAACAAAAGGAAGATAGCTAATGGATAGATAAATTGGTCCCAACCCAATGCTCACACATGTAGCATGCAAACAATTCTAGGTGTTATAAGAAAAAAGCATGCACCTGGCCTCCTCACAGATCAGTGAAGGGTTTTGAGTTCGTTACAAAATCCTAGCGCTCTACTGGAACAATTTACTCTGTCCACACTTGATCTTAATACTTGCACACAATTACAAACATTCAACAACAACAAGCGATCTTCGAGCTCAAAACATCATAGAAATAGTAAAAAAATTTGCTGGAAACACGTAGATATAGGGAAGGAACATGAATTTATATTAATCTAAGATCAAAGTACAAATATATCTTCACTCAAGTCACCTCTCCAAAATCCGGCAGAGTCTTCCCACTATAATAGGCAAAATATGAACTCTAATAACATGACCCTCACAAGCTCTATCTCTCTTAGCAAGAATCTAATGTTGAAGAATAAACTCTGTATACCCAAGACTCTAGCTCTAGCTAGCCTGACCCTCTTAAGTGGTCCAGTATAAATAGGATGAATGTATGCTTGAGACAATGAGAAGTTATGGGAGCTTCTCAATGATAAGCCCTTACCAGCTCGAATAGGTGATGAGTCGAATTGATCTCCTAGGAATCATGAGATTCTACAAAGATTCCCTAGTTGCATGCATATAACAAAGAGGAAAATACTGTGGCCACTCCCATAAGGCCATGATGTGAGTGAATGGAAGGCTCCAGTCACTCTCACAAGGTCATCATCCATACGACTAGGTGTCATAACTAGAAAAAGAAGGTTTGAGGCCCAAGTAAAAGGTCAATCATCATGATGTATCAAAGGCACTAACCCTAGGGAGCAAAATAGGTTGATAAGAAGTAATATGTTAGTTTAATGGTTTTTGGACAAAAACAAAAGATTTGGATGAGTGGGTACACTCCTCATTGACAACAAAGTGATATATTTTTGTGTTCTAAAGAGTTTTTCATAGTACAATTCCAAAACAAGCAAGATATGGAAAATGTTCTAAAAGACGGACCATGGTTTTGGGGCAGGGTCAGGATTTTTGTTACCCCATGGTTTCTAGGGTTTGATCCAACAAACATGGTGGTAATGATGATGTTGATGTGGGTAAGGCTCCCAAACCTTCCAATACATTTTTGGCATTATTAAGTCATGCAGTATATTGGCAACATTTTGGAAAAATTCGAAAAAGTAGATCTAGACAAAACTTCAAAATGTATCTTTACTTTTGCCAGGATATGCGTAGAGATCGACCTAAGTAAAGGTCCCCCTGACCACATCTTGTTAAAATATGAGAATTTCAGTGGACATAGGAGTTATACTATGAGAATACAACATTCTAATGTTGAACTTGCTTCCAAACAGGTTATCTGCGGAATTCTTGTCCATAAACGAAGAAGGCACCAAAAAAAGAGAGGAGGCAAGTCCCTAGGTGTAACAACCTCATGTTGAATTTCCATGTAATTGGAAGGACATTATAAAGGCAAAAATAATACCAAGGTCATGAGACAGGTATTCCAAGTTGGATGGAGGGAAAAACATCACATTAGGGGTCATTTGTAGTTAATTAATGGTTATGGAAATTGGCATTGACAATTGGCAAAAGGCAAAAGGCATTAAATGGAAATTAATTCAAGGAATAAAGGAAAATAGTAGAAAAGGAAGATGAAGGGATAAGAATATGCATTTAAGGGAAAATAGAGAGAAAGTGAAGGAAAATGAAAGAAAAATGCAAAGGAAAGGAAGAGGCACTAAACATCAATGATCAAAAGGCACCTGAGAAACAATTGACAACTTTTGTCAATTTAGCTTTTGATCACTTCAAAAATAGAGCTCTAAGAAAAGAGAGAACAAGAGCTCAGACACATGTTGGACACAATAAAACAAAGGAGAGCAAGGGAGCATAAGGAGAAGATTAGAGGAGCAGCTACAACGTGAATATTCTGCAGGTAACTGGATGCATGTGTGATTTCCTTGTTGGGATTTTAATGCATGGTCCATGCATTTGGTTTACATGTTATTTTGTTGTCATTGGCATGGGATTTATCTATATTGATAGTGGTTTCAACCTTGCCTTTCGATTTCCTGGATAACCATGGTGTGATGGGATTCAATCTTGGATGAGCTTTGGGTTTCCAAAAGATTTCAGATTTGGGAGAGGTTGTCTTAGGAAAATCCCAAGGGTTGGGGGTGGAGATGGTTTTCTCTTGGAAGCCCTTGACAGGTGGATGGAGATAGGAAAATTCCTTTGGGTATGGTGAGGAAATTCAGAGGCACCCAAGCTTTTCTTGGTTTGGTGATTTTTGGATCGATTTAGGTGAAATCACAGTGGTTGAGGTTTGAGGTGGTTTAACCTCTGGATTGCCTGGTTGGTTTTGCTTTGGTTTATCCCACAAGATCCCACATTCATGCTTGGAATATGACAAAGGGGTAATTATTTGGAAGAAAGATTTGGTTTTGTCTAATATATGGTTGGTTGGTACATGGAAGCCCCTAACTTGGTTTCCATTTACATATGTTATTATGTATTGATTCTTATTGAGAATAATAAGCACAAGCTTTAGTTTAATGTATGATTTCATGATTGGTTTGTCATGTTTATGATTTGGTTAAGTGTTGGTTATATGCATGGTATATTTCCTATTTTAGAACGTGTTGTTGTGATGAATCCATTACATGGTTTAATGAGTTATTGGCTACTTGATATGAATGCATAGGCTAATGTATGTTACTGCAGCTAGTAAGAGAGGGCAACAAGCCTTCTTGGTGATTTTATGACGAAACTATGCATTATGACCTATAGGTACCTTGACCACAAAGTGTTTGTCTAAATGATTTTCACGTATTTGGTAAGTTTGACTAGGAATTGAGTCAAGAACAATGAGTAATGACTCTTGTAGGTGATTAAGGTGATTTTGGAGAATTCTAGGTAGCTTTGGGCAGATGGTCTAGAACCAGTCCTAACAATTTGGATTAGGGCTTATAGTTGTACCCTCTGAACTAGAAAATTACGATTGCAACTGCACGAAGGAAGAAATGTGTGTGCGGATGGAGCCTTATGACCACATCCACAACTTGTCATGCATGCGGTTGGGCAATGAGGTCAGGTAAAAAGAAGTTCCAACTAAGGGTTAGATCACTAATGGATGTTGTCTGACATCTGGGTGATCAGGTGTCCTTAAGAGGTATCAATAAGTTTCCGGTTATTAGACCCCACTCCCATAACTGGAACTTGGATGTCGAGTCATGTCATAGTAACTCTTAGCTCATGTTTACACTGGAGAGCTTGTAAAAGTGGGTAAATGTGGGGTGGGGTGTTACATTAGGCCAAGGGGTTGGAAGTTCCTTGACAATCCAAAAGATGAAAAAGAAGAGGATGAGAAAATCATCCAACTTCTGAACCACAAACTATTTTTTATAATTAAACACATATTGAAGGTGGGAATAATTCCAGATCAATGGTCACAACTTAGAAGGCCTCAAAATCAGTAGAAATCACGGTATGAGAACAACAAAAAGAGGAGATGCTAATGGAAAAGTACTCATGTGGCATTAAGAGATCTCATGTATCTTAGAGTTCAGACTCAAATAAATTCTTCCATAGACAAACAACAATTAATTATCAATAGCAACAATGGCTCCAAACCAAGGAGTATGATGGAAGGTGGGGAAAAATAAAGGAAAAAAGAGGAAAATCATGTGAATTCTAACACACATAATCATGTAAACTTTATGTATTTTTTGTTGTTTTTTTCTTTAGTGTGTTAGTTGCAAGGCTGATACGAGAAATGCTTTCGAGCGTCTACATAATGTAATTTTGTTCCTTGATTTCCAGGTTGAATAAAATTACAGTTTTCTCTTCAATTTTTTTTTTTTATGTAATTTGATCGAGTCAAAATGTTTAACATAATATAACCTTACATCTCTTCCATATTGAGCTAAGAGCGCCTCTCAACGCAATGAATTCATCATAATGAAAAATATTTGGGACACTCGTATTGTGCAGACTTCAGAGATGAAATAAATGATCCCAACAAATTCTTACCAAGTTTTGAGAAAATTTGACAAAAAGAAATGTCCTAAAAACCTCCAAAGCTCATATTAGTTAGACTAAGACTTTTAAAATATAAACATAATAAATTATAATTATATTTTGTTTGAAATGCTTTTGAAATTTGGTTTGAATGGGAGTAAAAAGGATTTGATAAATAAAGAATTGCCATAATTGTCATAAAAATTAACAATAGGTAATATAATTTAAAAATAATGACACTAATTAATATGAGAACGAGGAATTGATAAAACAATATAAATAAATAAATAATATTTTGATAAAAATACTCTATTGTATTGCATTATAGATTTAAGTTCATATTTAATTAATGTTGTTAAATGACTCAGGTAGGCAATCAAAAAAACCCAAGGAAATAGTCGATTTGAAGGCCCACTGGTGTGACATATGGCAAGCATGTGGGGACTCTAGACATCAAAGGAGAGAAAAGAGTATTCTAAGTAGAGAGTTCGATCAAAGAGCTCATGTAGCCCTCCATGCAATACATTACTAATATTATAACATAATGATTTTAAGTCTCCTCGCAAGACTACTGGGTGGTTGGCACAATGGGATATTATCCCCTCCACTCAGTTTCAAATACCACGGGGTAACATCTTGGCCCTATTGCGATAAGGCTTAAGGAGTAGGCACCCCCACCCTCGTGGAGTCTCCAATCTTGTTAAGTCATATTGTTGGATATACTTCCCCACCATCGTGGAATCTCGACTCTTGCTAAGTCATAAATTCCTGGTATATATGGCTTACGAGCTGTCGGTTGTTGGATATACTCTTGGTGTTATAATGGAAACCGCTAGGTTTGATCTTGGGCCTCGCCTAAATTTATCCAAAGAGTTATTGATCCACCATGGTAAAAAGATAACAATACAATGATTTTATAATGTAAATAAATTATATTATATTTATGTTTGAATTAAAATGTTTGAATAGGGTAAATAAATCATTATTATAACTGTTACAAAAATAAAATAAAAAATTTAATAATGAGTGTGGTAATTTACTAATAACCAACCTAGATCCATCTTAACTCTGGATCTACCAAGCATCAAGAGGGATCAAATCTCTTTTCACTCTAAAAGAGGTTTGCATGTCAAGAGATTTGATCCCTATAAGCGCTTGATAGATCCAAAGTTAAGATGGATCTAGGCTAATTTAATTCCCCCCTTTAAATAGGCTACATTCCACATGAATACCATGAGTCATTTTTATTTTATTTTGAGCAAGATAAAATGTTTACGTTATGTTACAACATCTCTATCATACTAGGTTGGAGAGCGCCTCTCAATGTAATGACACTAATTATAAATAATATTATGATAAAAAGACTCTGTCATTTTAAGCATGCATATTTTCACCTTTGGGAGAAAACCATGTATCTTGTATCTTCTATTTCATACAAGATACAAAGTTTTTTTCCAAAATATTGATTGACAAAATAAGATTTCGTCATACTATAAATTTAAATTAATATTTAGTTAATGTTGTTAGAGGAGGGATTAATGGAGTGGGATGAGAAAGCTTGCTAGCCCAATACAAGGAGAGAGAAAAGTCTTCGAGTAGCAAGAGTTTGAAAAAGGGGCTCTCATTAAGGCTTTGGTGCAACACATTTCTAATACTTTAACATGATGATTTTAAATTACAAATACAATAAATTATATTTGTATTTTAATTGAAAAAAAATGGGGATTGGTTTGAATGGGATGAGAAATCTTGTACCGTAATAATAGTTTGATTGCCTAATTAGGTGTGCCAAAGGTAAATGTAAATATCAAAGTGACATGTGCATCGAGGATTTCACATCATGTGGCATGTGTCCAAGGTACAAACATCACGTGGTAAGGAGAGAGGAAGTCTTCTTAGGATCATCTCTTGGAGCCTAGAGCTCGTAAATGGAGAAAATTGCAGTTGTTGGAAAGCTCTCAACTAAAAACATATGACTATGGGCTTGAAATTAGCTTGAGAGATATGGTAAGAATGTGAAATTTGTAGACACCTCGTCACCTT
This sequence comes from Pinus taeda, assembly GCA_000404065.3. Lineage (NCBI taxonomy): Eukaryota > Viridiplantae > Streptophyta > Pinopsida > Pinales > Pinaceae > Pinus > Pinus taeda. The sequence goes on from APFE031347096.1 coordinate 53,470, forward strand.
AAGCTATTAAATGAGGTTTGGTGTGTTACAAATATCTACAATTCCATTAATCTAAAACGCCTCTTGATAGATTCTAGTTGAAAATGCTAATATCCCTTCTCCTTTTTTAACGACCAAAATAAGGTCAATTCATAGAACTTTTACACCATGGAAAAAAAGTGACATGATCATAATCAAAATTTTGGTTATTAATGTTAAGAACACATAAATATGTCCCCATGACACGAAATCATGAATTATAGACATAAAGATGCACATGAAACTTGAAAAGGAAATAGAAGCCCTAAATAATGATGGAACCAGCAAAGAAAAATCAAGCAATTATTTAAAATTGATAAAGGAAATCATAAGATAGCTTCACACTTGAAGCCCTAAAGTCATTCTAAAACATTTGAGGAAATTGAGCTCCATCTTAAGGTGCTAAAAGCCAAGTTCAATAGTAATAATTCACATGCTAATACAATGGAAGCCCAAACCCAAACACAAATGCCAAAATGTTTTATGCCAAAAAGAAGATTAATTAAAATTATAAAGACAATGAAAAATAATCATGAAAAGTAAAGCCATGTCACCATCCTTATTGACATGGAAGTCTATAATAAAGACAAGAAAGTGCAAAACCACATTGTCACTTTGAGGGGAGAACATGATGGAATTAATGACATTCGTGGAATCGAAGCTTAAGGAACAATTATGCAATATGACGTTGCCAAAGATCAATAATCACAACAAATTGTTTAATATTTATAATGGGGGCATGCTTATGTATTACTAACATCAATAACCAACACTTTGATTGTGATCATGTCATATTCTTCCTTTTTTTTTTTCTTTTTTCTTTTTTCAATGGTGTAAAAGTTCTATGAATTGACCCTTTTTTGGTTGCTCAAAATAAGAGAAGGGGAATTGAAATCTAGTGAGAGTCATTTTCATTGAACTTTTACACCATGGAAAAAAAAGGTGACATGATCGCAATCAAAATTTTGGTTATTGATGTTAAGTCAAATACATAGATATGTCCCCATGACATGGAATCATGGATTATAGACAAAGAGATGCACTAGAAAATTGAGGAGGGAATAAAAACCCTAGATACTAATGGATTCAACTAAAAAATTCAAACAATGATTGGAAAATGATAAAATAAACCATAGGATGACATCACACTTCAAGCTCTAAAGTCATTCAAAAACATTTGAAGAAATTGAGCTCCAACTTAAAGCGCTAAAGGCCAATTCTAGTAATAATAATTCACAAACCAATGTAATGAAAGACTAAACATAAATAATAGAATGCATGCTAAAAAGAAGATTGATGAAAATTCTAGCGACAATGAAAAAGAATCATCATAAGTAAAGCCATGTCGCCATCCTTATTGGTATGGAAATTTACAATAAAAATAAGAAAATGCAAAACCACATTGTCACTTTGAGGGGAAAAGATGATAGAATTAATGACATTCATGGAATCAAAATTTAAGGAACAATTACGTAATATGACACTGTCAAAAATCAATAACTGCAACAAATTGTATAATTGTTATAATTGTTCATAGATCTTTGGCTTTTGTGCTCAATGGAAATCATGTTGCATCCCCTTAATCAACTTGGATATTAAACCTTGATGATGTAATTAATCCAACAATTTGCTCCACATCACTATAATGTGCTCAAATCCCAAAGTCACACCATGTCAGCATATGTGTTTTAGTGCACTTGAGGACTCCTTTTGCTCGATAGATTTATGCTTTGCTAACTCGACTTATGCTACACAATAATGTGTGCTTGACTTTCCATTTGTGCGGGTTTAACTAACTTCTTCGTGCCCATATATATTTTTTGAATATATCCAATAACCACCGTCACTTTATAATTCTAATATTCACCTATTGAATTCATAACACTTTAACTCACTTATTCATTATTGCTATCACTATATTAGTGGATTGGTCAACCAACAAACCAATTAACACATCATATCCTCTACAAGTTGTTTTGCATACACATTTATATGAATGAAGGAATGATTGATGTCAACCATGCAAGGATAGAAATTACCGAGGGTTTTGTGGTGGTTCCATGAAATCAATATTCTCAATTACATTTAGAATTAATAGGGTGATGTGTAACAACCCATATTGTGTTAAATTGTTGTCATTGCACTACTACTCTTTTCTCATACTTGTGCACACACTTTGACTCTTGCATAATAAACTCTTTTGTTGAATTACATTCAACATGCTCAAATTTTAATTATTTTTCAAACAACGATTCTAACCAATTATTGTATTATTTCACTATTAATTCAACTTAACTTGTTTCATGGCAATTATGTGTGGTAATCCTTGATTCCAATGGAATGAAATCATAATGCAAATATTGCTTAAATCATTTATCACAAATTCTTTCTAATTTTCAGATTCCAAGTCTTGACATTGTAAAAATGCTTTATACAATATTCACAAATTTTGAGTCTTCGTCACCAACATGTGTGTATTTAAACTCGTATATGCTAGTCTTTCACTCTTATTATGATACATTAAAGTGTACTAATGGGATTTTTCCATCCCCTCTTTGAGCATCTATGAGCATAATAGCAAGAAAAATTTCCTCTAAAACAAATATAATGGAAGGCCATGCACAAACCTTGGCATGTGTTATTATGCCATAGAGGAAAATTGATAAATAATGAATAACAATCATAAAAAATGGAACCATATCATCATTCTTCTTATCGAGAAGTCTATAAGTGTTATGCAATCAGCTCACAAAATAGAAGGAAGAGATAGATCAATGACTTAAAACGTAGCCTCTTCAAGGGGACAACCTCCTTCACATTACACAAATGAACAATTCTTGGATGATAAAAATGACAAGACCTCCTTTCTATATATAGGAGTCTAAGGGGTCACAATATAATCAGAGACAACATAACAATAATAATATAAGGGCACAACAATAACAATAGTGGGCTTCTATGGGGCACAATAATAACACTATGGGGACAACATGGGCACAACAATAACAATAAGAGGTACAAGGACAATAATAATAAGGGAATACACTAGTGTTATAGGGACCTAACATGCCCCTCTCCTTCAAAAAAGCATTGTCCTCAATGCTTGAGTAGTCCCGGATGCTTCTGCATAAAATTCTCATCCTCCTATGTCGAATCTTCAATGGGTAAGTTCTTCCACTTGATGAGATACTCTGAAATTGATCGATTTTGTAGCTGTCGAGTTCTTGTTTTTGTGACTGCTTCGGGTTCCAATATGATTTTTCCTTCCTCGTCAAGCTCTGACAATATTGTTTGAATTGGGAGTATCACCTATAGCCTTCGTTAAGCATGAAACATGGAAAACTGGGCGCACTCGGGAAGATGCAGGAAGTTCCAATTTTTATGCCATAGTACCAATCTTTTGCAACACCTTGTACATACCATAATACTTTGGTGATAACTTGTTATCCTTCTTAGCTTGCTTGAGGGACATTTGTTTGTATGGTTGTAGCTGTAGAAATATCCAGTCACCTACATCAAAACTTCTTTCGCTGCGATGTTGATTTGTTTGATGTTTTATTCTATTCTGTGCCAAAGTGAGGTTATCCTTTAGGAGTTGGAGAACTTTTTGTTGATGCTCGATGTGATCTTCCACTGCTTGAACCTTAGGATTTTCTCTTAAATATGATGTGATGGACGGTGGATGATATCCATAAAGTGCCATAAATGGGGGTATTTTTTTGTAGTATGGAAGGAATTGTTATACCACCATTCAACGAGAAGCAACCATTTGACCCATTGTGTTTGTTTATCAGATACAAAACAATGGAGATATCCTTCCAAACATTTGTTCAGTATCTTAGTTTGCCCATCAGATTGAGGACGATAAGATGAGCTATGAGCTAACTGAGTACCCAAATAAGAAAATAGTTCTGTCCAAAAATTTCTGGTGAAAATAGGATATTTGTCACTTACAATAATCTTTGGGTTTCCATGTAGCTTTTGAATTGTTTCCACAAATGCAATAGCAACTGTACTCGCTTTAAATGGATGAGATAATGCACAAAAGTGTGCATACTTGGTAAGTCTATCAACCACCACCATGATGATACTATTTCCTTCGGACTTGGGTAAACTTGTGATAAAATCCTTTGAAACCTCCTTCCAACGTTGACTTGGAATGGATAATGGTTGTAATAGACCTTGGGTCTTAATTGTCTCAACTTTATTTTGTTGGCAAACCAAACATTCTGCCACAAACTTTTGAATATCAGATTCAAGGCCATCCCAAAAAATTCCTTCTTAACCTTGTGGTAAGTTTTTAAAAACTCTAAATGCCCTCCTAAGGGAGATGTGTGCAATTCCCTAAGAATATTTTGTTTGAGTTGGGAATTGTTATAGATGTATAAGTGATCTTTGTACCATAACGAATCATTTTTCCAGCTAAATGTATTATATGTATTGAGATCTTGCTGCAACTTTTAAATGAGTGCCCACACTTATTCGTCATCCTTTCATTCATCCCTTTCTTCGTTTATCCAATCTGGTTGGATAATAAAAATGGCACAAAGCAATGCTCCCACATCCTCGTCCTTTGTTGAGAGTGCGTTTGCAACAACATTTTTCTTCCCTTTTTTGTAGATGATTTCAAAGTCATAACCCAACATCTTTGTGACCCACTTTTATTGCTCTTCCGAAGATAATTTTTGTTCTAAAAAGTATTTAAGACTATCATGATCTCTTTTTACCTTGAAGTGTCTTCCCATTAGGTAGGGTCACCATTTCTTAAGTGCATGTAGTTGCCAGCATTCCCTTCTCATAAATAGCTTTGTGTAAATTTTTTCCTTTTTTTAGACGACTTTCGAAAGCAATAGGTCTTTCTTCTTGCATTAAAACAACACAAATTCCATTTCTTGAAGCATCACATTCCACAATAAAGGTTTTTGTGAAGTTTGGCGTAGCTAAGACTAGTGCTTGGCACATTGCCTCTTTAATACGTTCAAAGGTCTTCGTTGCTTTTGGAGTCCAAAAAAATGCATCTTTCTTCAGTAATGTTGTTAGAGGTGCTGCTACTCTCCCATAATTCATAACAAACTTGCAATAACCTACCAACGCGAGAAATCCTTGCAAGTACTTTATGGATGTGGGGATTTTCCATTCCTTAATGACTTTAATTTTGCTAGGGTCTACCTTAACACCTTCATGAGATACAATATGACCCAAATATTCCACCTCTTGTACTCCAAATAAACATTTGGAGGTTTTTGCATAGAATTGTTTCTCCTCCACTAGTTTGAGCACTCTGTCAACATGTTGAACATGATCTTTCCAAGACTTGCTGTAGATTAGTATATCATCAAAAAATACTAACACAAATTTTCTAAGGAAGGGTTTGAAAATGGAATTCATCAAACCTTGAAATATATAAAGAACATTGGTAAGGCCAAAAGGCATGACCAAAAATTCATAATGACCCTCATGAGTTCTAAATGTTGTTTTCGGAATGTCTTTAGTCTTCATTCTGATTTGATGATATCATGAACGAAGATCTAACTTGGTGAAGTAAATTGCTCCATGCAATTCATCCAATAATTCATCAATGACACAAATGGGGAATTTATCTTTAATAGTGAGCTTGTTGAGCTCCCTATAATTTGGACACATGCGCCATGATCCATCCTTCTTGTGCACCAATACTACCAGAGAAAGAACTTTGACTAGGTTGAATTATACCAGCCTCTAGCATTTTTGCAACCATATGTTCAATTTCACTCTTTTGGGAATAGGGATATCTGTAAGGCCTGATGTTTGGAGGAACACTTCCTGGAATCAAATGAATAACATGATCATGATCACGAATAGGTGGGAGGCATTTGGGAGTCTCAAATACCCTGGAATGATTGTCCAAGGCTTTTTGAAGATCCGGATAAATATATGATTCCAATGTGGGAACCTCTAGCGAACATAATTATGCAATTACATCTCGTTGTTCTTTCTTTAGAAGCTTTATCATGCTGTTAGAGTTGATTATCTTTCCCGGTTTCCCTGTGATACCCCTTAATTCAACTTCCTTTCCTTCTGAAACAAGTTTCAAGAAAAGTTCTTGAAAATTAAAATTTATCGTACTCAAAGATTGTATCCATTGGACTCCCAATACAACATCAGCACCACCTATTGGAATGGAACGCATTGGACTATTCAACACATATTCTCCCATGGATAACTTGATATTATGGCACTTTCCAGAGCAATTTATGGTTCCTCCATTTGCAACCATCACTTGACACTCTAGTGTTGGATATAGGAAGCAATTCAATTCCATGCTATCTTACAATGAACAAAATTATAGGTATTTCCTGAATTAATGAACACTATTACCTTTTTCTTCTTAATAGTTTGAGGAGTTGCAATTCCGATCAATGCATTACAAGATATGGTCGGATTTATTTCTTCTTTCTCTAGGGTTTGTTCCTGATGTGTATCCTCTTCTTTTGACGTTTCTTGTTCGTTTTCTTCTCCCTCTTCACAATCTATGTAAAATAATTTATTCTCAGCACACTTATGACCTTTAGTGTATTTGCTATCACAACTGTAACAAAGCCTTTTTGCTCTTTTTTCTTCCAGTTGTTGTGGTATCAACCTTGTAGGTCGTGGAAGGCTAGGGGCAACAACACTTCCATATTTATAGTTGTGAGTGGTAGGCTTCCTTGTTGCCATAATTTTGCTTTCAATTTTTCTTGCCAACCTGAATGCATTCTCTAATGAATTAGGTTCCCAAAGACAAACCTCATGTTGGATGTTATCCTTTAAAGTCCCTATGAACACATCAATTGTATGCTCCTCTGGAATATCTTTTACCCTTATATTCAATTTTTGGAAGTCCTCAATGTGCTCCACCATTGACCCCTTTTGTTTGAGATTTATCAATTTGCTAAAAAAAATGTTGCTTTTTGTATCCTCATAATGTGTTATCATTTCTTCCATAAAACTTCCCAAGTTACAATTTGTTTATGAGAGCAAAGCCATCGATACCATACAAATTGATTGAGTTCCAAATATAAAGTTGCAATGCGTACCTTTTGTGTGCTTTGCACATTATGTAAATCGAAATATTGCTCCATCTGTAGTATCCATGTTACGGGATCCTTGCCATCAACATTCCTCATATCAATCTTTAGAACATGGTGGGTCTTCAATCCAACATTAGAGTCTATGAAATCATGACTAACATTTATTTTGTTCTCATCACGAGTTTCCTTTACTACCTTTTCGCTATTAATAAGCATTTCTTGTAGCAACTTTGTCAAATCTATCTTCAAATCTTCTATGTTACCTTTAAGTTTTGCTTTTATACCTTCCATCTTAGCTTCCATGCCATCCATCTTAGCTTCCATTCCATTCTTTAAACCATCCATCTTAGCTTCAACTAACTATACTATTTTTTTTCCTAACTATATTATTTTTAAAAACAAAATTTAATAATTAAAAATGTTATAAAACTAAATAGATTTTTAATTTTAAAGGAATTGAGATATTTATCAAGATCACTGTTCGAAATATTTACGAGGCAGTGAATGCATAGAAATCCACTGTTGTTCACCTTCATAAGATTTAATTTTGCCTAACTATACTATTTTTTTTCAAAATTTCACTACTATAAATCATCTTAACACAAAACCAAAAACTATTAAATCAAATTTTTATAGTTAAATTTTCTATTAATAAAATAGAATTATAACTTCCAACGAAACTAATATTAAAATTATAAAAAAACAAAAAGAAAACATATTCACTTATTAACATACTCCTAATAATAACATATTCCAAAAAAATGATTAAATATCTTTGAGTTCCAAATACTTGTACTATTCCCACTTTGCAAAAGCAACCCACAATGTTAACTCCCACTTTGCAAGAGCAACACAATGTTAACTCCACTAGTGCTAACTCCCACTTTGCAAGAGCAACACGATGTTAACTCCGCTAGTGCCATGGGCAATGCAATGTTTTAGTGCAAGGACATGACCTCCCAAAATAAGGGAACCCTATGGAAATTAGGATGTGCTATTCTGTTGTGCATCTAGTGGACCCCATTAGAAACCAATGAAAGCTCTATTCCTCACACCACCACCTATTCTTATCCCCCACACCGCCTCTCCATTTGCCACGTGTATAATTAATCATCAAAGTCCCAAAAGAGATTTCCAAGCTTCGTTGGAGTCAATAAATTTGCCTGACTAAAAGCTATACCGCCCGTAAAAATCAAAGGGTCGAAAAAGAAAGAATACACATACATACATTTACTGCGCTTTGTCTCTCTTGCCCGCTTTCCGCCCATTTCCTTGGTATTCTTTATTCATTCATTTATTTGTTTTTCTTTCTTTCCGAAGGCCTCTGCTTCGGGAGCCATCCAGGGTTTCGGGCCCTTCTTATTAGTACCGGAGCCATTCCAGTCCCCGAAATATCGTTTTCCATTTCCTTCCTGCGATTGCCATCTCAAATTCGGTTTCAAGGGAGTCGTTTTGTCCGTGATCGAACCCCGAAGCGCTCAATTTCTTTCACCACAAAGGACCTTTTTTGGTTCAAGGGTTGCTTGCTTGGAGCCGTGAGCTCCATTGCGTTTCTCCAAGGTCGCGAGGGTTTCGCCCTTACCTTATTTAACAGAAGACAGCAGGCGTTTGCAAAATTTTCGGGAGGTCAGTGTATCATAATACGTTACTTGTTCCGGGAGCTTTTTGATTGGACTATGGGAACGCAAGGTCGGAACAGCGTCGTGTCGGATCCTTTGCAGGTGTGTCTGCTGGTTTTTGGCATTGTTAATTTTAACATCGAATTTGAAAATCTTATTCTAGGTTTTCGGGCTAGGTTTTATTGTCATGAACTTAATACTGGAAATACCTCGTTCTTTATTTGCTCTAGCAATTCCCCACAAATATGGACACTGGACATTTAATAACCACGAATAATAAAAATTAAGTGCTTGTAGCAAGTATCTTCAATCTGACTGCTTGGCATCCATTATGTATGCCTCGTAAGTAGTAAAGCTTAATTTTGTGTTATGTATTTCTTCAAATCTTGAATTATCAACTTAATGTGCCATAGAACTAGTAATAAGTTACTTCTGTCCAGAACTCATGAGACTATGGTTTGCTGTCTTCACCTCAATACTTAACCCCTGAATTAAACCTGTCAACTCTGTTATACCTTGTTTTTGCTACAGTCAACCGCAGGTGATCTTGATTTCTAAATAGTATTATCATCTTCACTATTGCCATGAACTAGGACTTGCGCCGTAGTGCTAGTAATAAGCTATTTATGTTCACAACTTCTGAAGCTTTGGTTTGCTGCTTTTGCCACATAACTGTAGCATACATTGCCCCTGACTCAACCAGTTAACTTCTTTATGCGTGCATTTGCGCAAGTAACGACAGCTGCACTTGATTTCTATATAGTGCTATTTTCTGTATTTCCATTGACTGAGATTTGTAGCAGATAATTGTAGATGTCTTTTTCAATTATGGTTTTTAAATTTTATAGTATAACCACCGTACCTACCTTATATTGACCTCCTTTCAGAGGACTATCTTTCATAATTTCAGCTTGAACTTAGAAATCATATATTTTTGCCAGGGGAAACCTGAGGGATGCTTCCCCACATTCTTGGATGGCATCTCTTGTAAACTTGTCAATGTAGATTAGTTTGATTAATGCAAAGGGGGATTTGAGCCGGGCATCTTCTGGCATGGAACAAATGGCCAGTGACATTGGCGACAACCATTTGAGCTAACCCATTTGGCTTACTAGAGATCATGTTTGACAGCCCATGTTGAAGTTTTCTGGTGGATTGCTACTGTGGAATAAGTAAACAAATTAGGTTGTTATAGTGTAAATAAGGTGTTAGGCTTAGTTTTCTTCATGGTGGCAAAAACCTGAGTTTACTTCCTGGCACCTAGCTTTTCTCTAGGAAAAGACCGAGTCATTCAACTGTTCTGTTCATAAGATTGGACACAAACCATGATTAAACGCAGCAGGTGTTTTCCCACCATTCATGCCATATAGTTTTGAGAATGCCAAGCATTTGAATATTGTTGTAAACATGTGGGTCTTATGAGAAAGTTAAAAATGGTGAAATTAATATACTTTCTAATATTCTTAAAACTGCTTGTTTTACCTTTTTTTGTGTCTACTGCAATTGTTTGGTTGACTGTTCGTCTACCATATTTGAGTCTCTGCTCTGTTGAATGTTGTGTACAAAATGTTAACTATGTGTTTCATCAGTTCACCGTTGAACAAGACTTAATTCTTTCTCCATGGACTTTATTTGACTACTAGTTGTGTTCAGTTGATTGTTACTTTGAAGTAAGATGACAACTGTGCATTTCTTATGTTAGTAATGTGATAATGTTTAAGTGCTCTTCACCATGTAACCTGTCAAGCTGCATTAATCTCCTCCATGTTCATTTTGTTTTTCCATTTGATTCACAGCTTGCTTATGCAGGTGAAAAAATGGTATTGGGACTGGGTTGATTCATCGTTGGCAATAATTCATATTTCACTTTTTGAGGACTTCTATAGATTTGCCCTTTTGTTAGAATTTGAGTGTTGTTTTGTGTAATGGGAAGTTAGATGTTCGCTGTTTGGCCAAATCACTCTATTCACTTATAGCACCCTTTCTTAACCTCGGGTATTGTCGACCTTTGCCATCCTTTGCTCATTTTCTCTTTCCTTATCTTCATCTATTTCTGCAACTGTGCTACCTACTGTGTTGGGCTCCCCGACTCATTAATCTCCACTTTATTCCACAATGGAACCTGGCCATCAATATGGATGTCAAGGCCAACCTCAGAGCAAATGTAAAGCAGCTGAGGGTGGTCGTTTTGCAGCAGGCAACAATCCTTGAAATCCATTGAACACTCAAGTACGGTCCAATAGCCTCACGGAGTAACATGGCTCTAAGTCAACGCCTAGCCCTAGAAATGCCCTTCTGCTGCCATGTGCCTAATGAAAGACTGTTACACTGTGTACATCAGTCATTAATGACAGAATGATGAAGAATTAAATGGAAATCCATTGATGGCTTGCAGATCAAGGGGATGATGTACAGAGTCGTCAGTAACCAACCATCATTGAAGAGGAGCTGTGGTGACTCAGTAGGAACCTCATCTCGCTGTTAGTTGACCAATCTCAAGGCAATATGTGTCTGCCCCATAGTTAATTTTGATGCCTCGTCTTGCCAATTGGGCTCTTCAACTGTGTACATCAGTCATTAATGAAGAATTAAATGGAAATCCCTTGATGGCTTGCAGATTGAGGTGGATGATGTACAGAGTTGCTAGTAACCAACCGTCATTAAAGATGAGCTATGGTTACTCAGTAGGAACCTCACCTCACTGTTAGATGACAAATCTCAAAGCAATCTGTGTCTGCCCCATAGTTAATTTTGATGCCTGGTCTACCCTGAATCTATGTATAGGCCAGAAGGATACATTGCTAGTTCTGTTTCTGAGAGTCAAATGCATAAAATAGTCAATATTTCTCACAGCCTTGGGTTTATGTCTGTTAGTTTTGGTTTCAAAATTCATACCAATTGCAATTTGCATTCTGCCAGCTGGATTGTGTGGACCACCCCTTGGAGAGAGTTTTATACATAAATAATAAAGGATATTCTTATTTAAAAAGGGATGCACCTCCCTGAATATGCTTTTGGATGGATTATTTGAAGGACTTCGTAATTTGGGGAACTAAGGATCCCTTTAGTTGACATTTTCACTAGGTGGAGAAGATGTGGTTTTGGTGCTAAAGGTTCAAGAATCTAGAATTTTAGTGGTTGTGGTGTTGAAGGTTGATCTTTTAGTGGAACTTATTCCTTTGCTTTTTAAACTCTGGTTGCTATTTCTGTACTTTCGAAACGTAGTGTTGGGTAACACATAGATTAAATGGTATGATATCTCACAAGAAACACTTTGTATGGCCTGTTTAGGGCTTATAGTTAGTTTCTCTATGTGAGTTTTTGATGCAGAACCAACAGGATATGCATAGACGAGGAATGCTGTTATGTGATTTCTCGTGGACTTATCTCCCTTGTGAATCCAGTTGGGAGATGGTCCTTCAGATGGCAATTTGTCAGTTCATGTTTTGGACTTTACAATAAAGGCCAATAAAATAATTAATGACTGTCATTTTCCATTCTTTTATGTGATGTTGCCCATTATTGAGATGTTTGCTTGTCTTTAAAGTTTGGGAAATTTTAAGGTCATGGAATTGATGGTAGCTGTGCACTTTTGTTACAAATTGACAAAATGCCCATTATATGCGTTTTCACTGATAAATATATTCTGGGGTTGGTTTTGTTGATATCTCAAAAGGACAAATTACCAGAGTCTCAAGTAACTGTTACTCTTTATAAAAACTTCTTAGAGGAACTGGTCTTTCTTTTTTATATTGGTTGATTGCAATAGGCGAGCTGGGTGTGTGCATTACAAATTTAAAGTGGCAAAAATGCTACAGTTGCTGGATTATCTCATGGTTTCCACCTCCACCATTGCTGGGTAACTTGAAATGGTGGTACACGTCATCTTATTTATTATAACATTCAATTTAAAGCTCAAGTGATCAACCATTTAAGGGCATGTAGTGGCGATGGCAGATGCTGATTTATTGATGATTGCACATGCCCAACGCCTTGTCTCTCATTATTCTTTATGTGACATTATCTTTGTAAGTTACTTAAAAGCTCATTTGGATGAAAGGAACATACCACACTTATTGCTTATTTTCCTGTTATTTTTTTCTAACTCAGTTATTGTCATTCTAACCTATTGACTTACATGTTAGTAATGACGTGTTCAGCATCATTATAATTTCTGTAATAATTCCATCGTCTGTTTTCCAAAACATTATAGTTTTGCACGTCTGTTTTTTTTGGTCCTAGAAGTGGTTTGATGACTGCTCGTGGACTTTTAATATACCTCTAAAACTGAAAACAGGAAAGTTTTGTTTGTGATTATTTTCACATGAATTTGTTCAACTATTGTGAAATTGTAACATTTCTGTGTTGGAATTATTTGTACTATGAATAAGATCTATATCTGTGGATTCTGACACATTTTTCTTAATTTGTAGCGTGTCAAAGTTTACCGCTTGAATGATGAAGGGAAGTGGGATGACAGAGGCACTGGTCATGTAACTGTTGACTACGTGGAGGTGTGCTCCTACCTACTGTTGCATGGGATCATTTGATTTGTGACGAGAATTTTTTGGTTAGGGTGACTTTATTTTAAATTTTCTTCATTTATCACATGTGTCGAAAATTTCATTTGAGATTCAAAAATGGCGATTTGGAAGCAGGAGGCTAATATTTGATAAATGAAATAACTTTTCAGAGATTGATTTGACTCCTGTCAATCCTGAATTTGTTGAGAGTCATCTATAGTCAAGGAACACTAACAGATTGAATAGGGAGTTTGTATAGCTACCGGCAAATTCAAACCTGTGAATCTAGCAATTTGCTATTTTTGTATGAGTGGTTTTATACAAGAACACTAGTGCTCAGTGGAGGGAATTTTGTTATTGAATCTAAAGTGTAACATCAAGGAAATAAATTTAAGATTCATATTTCGCATACAGATAGATGCTGAAATTTTATTTAAACAGATCCAGAAATGAAATATGAAGTTGTTATGCTAGATATTTAATGCACCAACCATTGGCAAAAGCACAAACTGTCTGACAATATTAAGAAACATGCTGAGATTAATGACAGCAAACTTATTGGAAGTGTGTATTTGATGTTTGAAATGTAAAAGCCATCAATGAACATTGAGTTGTCCAACGAGTCAACACACTGAGCTTGTTGATCTATAAGAGAATATACTGACCAATAAACTTTGTGGGTTTGCTCAACTTGATATGTGAAATGCACTCATCCTCATATGAAGCTCCAGAGACTCAGAGAGGTTCCCTGGTACTTTGTATTCTGCAAATGAATGGTATAGTTAAACAGCCCTCTAGCAGGAGAAATATCAAAATTCCCAAAATTTCTAGATTCAAAATTTGTAATGCCTGAATTACTTGTGAAGCACTATGTATTTTCCTGATGTTTTGGTGTTGTATAAATGCTTTATCTGGTGATACTGACCTCTCGCAGGATGCACATGGTAGCAGGTTTATTTTTCAGAAATTCAGAGATTGGACTGTTGTAGTGACCTACGGTCCACACCTATACTGGTTGCCAATACATTATATATCTTCATATCTGTGTTTGTAGATTCAGTCCTAACAGTCTTATGGACTATGTTACAAGGTGTATGTGTACTTGTGCGACACTTGTATGGACCGAAGTGGGTTAAGGAGATTGTGGGTGCATTGGTATTGTGCTTCCTTGCTGTCTGTTCCTTGGTGGATTTGTAACTTGTTCTTTGCATTCTTGCACTTGTGTATGTGTATGATTTGCATTAATGTCCAGTGTTTTCTCACCCAAAATTTCAAGGTTGATTTTAGAGTGTTAATAACAGTAATTTGTGTGTTCCATGTGGGATAGACTACGAGGTGTGTGTGTAAACATGCATGTGGCCCTAAGGGGGTTAAGGTGTGTCCATATGTTATGTGGAGTAGAGCTGGCATTAACATATTCTATCCTAAGAGTGTGTGTGGTGTGTATATTCATATATATTTGGGGATTGACATTGCCATCACCCATTGTGCATTCAAGCACGCAATAAGATGTATTTATAATTTATATGTTTCACACTTGTATTTTTATGGTTTTTGTTTACAATATCATCAGATGTCTAGCCATATACAAGACCTGGCTGTGCGAGTGTACTTGGATATACCTGTCTGGTGGATGGTTTGCTTTGGTTATTTAAGGGAAAAAGTTCCTGGAAGGCTATTTTACCAAGAAAAATGAGGGGTTTGTATAGAAATCTTAGAAGCAAAATTGCTATTGGAAGAATAGTTTATCAGATAGACCACAGTTTAGTCCTGAACTGTACATCAGTCCACACATCCTTAGAGTATGAAGGGGATCGACTCCAGATGGATCAAGAGCAAGGTGCCTCCCAATCATCGCATTTTCTCCCAGTTTTTAAAGGAGCAGCCAGAGATTTATTCGGAGTTTTTTTTTCTTTTGACCTCGGATGCTAGGAGTACCCACCCCCCCATCCCATCCATAATCATACAGCTGAACCCCGTGATGGTTCCAGTCTTCCAGAGAACTCCGACAGCGATCCACTGTCCAGTTTGCATCCCTCACCTTTGGCCATCAGACTCGGGAGACCTTGACCTCATAGGCTTAATCATTAAATCTCTTTCTCATTCACTCTCTCTCGACAGGCTCTTGAGCTGTCCACTTTTCCAGTCTTGGACGAACTCACTTAGTATTTGTTCCACTGAACCTTTGTCATGGTTATGTACATGCGTTTTGAGGCTGTACTACTGCAGTTATTTTTTTTTTGGTTGATTTGTTCATGTTATTTTCATCATTCTCTAGGAGATACGCTTGCACTCCCCATTGTATTCATACAGGTTGTCTTCTTCACCCCCATTGACCTATTTTTGTGGTCATTCATCGGACATCAATAAAATTATCTTATCTTATCTAACAACATCCCCTTATACCGATTGATTTTTACTTCAATGTCAAGTGGAAGATCCGTGCTCTTTGCTTTTGCTTTTTCATTATTCTTTGTAGCCTTGATTGAATCTATTTAAAAGAATTTAAATCAGTTTTATCTTTGGTTAAGGTATGCCCAGGTGTCCCCTTGCTTCTGTCTGGGTCTCTCTTTTTGGTTCCTCAGGGGATAATTTTTTAATATATTATTATTATATATGAAGCCTATTATCCTAAATATTCTTACATTCTCCCATATATTTTCCCTTCTTAAAGTCTGGGTGGTATAGTATAATATATTTCTAGACCACAATCATATCTACCATATCTTTTGTGTCTGTTATGCATTCTCTGTCTTCCATATCTCATGTGCCTGTGATACATGCTCTGACTTAGCTCAATGTTGTAACGTGGATTGTGAACTTATGCTTTTGGAATGCAACACCAAAAACATATTGATGAAATGTTTTCAAGATCTAATATATATCTACAATAAGCCAAATGTCAGCTATCAATTTCTTGTAATATACATCCATGCAATCAAAGTGTGAGATCTTACTTTAACAAGATTTGAGTTCAGAAAGAGTATTATAGATAGTGCTACAGATTATGGACCTGAAAGGTCAACCAAAGTCATCGTCACTAAAATTCGTTTCAGAATTCCATGCTAGATTTTCCAATTCGAGTAACCTGACCTTTATAATTTTGTAAAATAGGTGGTTTGGAAAGTGGAGGTGATTTTCAGAAGGATTGTACGAGTATTTATACATAGTGATCAACTGGTTCACCTAGTTATTGAAGGTTAATTTACTTAATATTATATACTAAATTAATTATAATTAGTATAAATTATTTGAAAGTCAATATATTCATATTCCTACCAAGGTATAAAGGAGGTCCCTTATTCTAGTGATATTCGAGGATGTGGGTATGAACAATCAAATATAGCTTTTGTTAGATTGACAGTAACAAAGTCTGTTTTTGAAGGGTCGTACATTGTTTTTCATTCGTTTTTGATGAAACCATATAACAGAAAAAAAGGTATTGCAAGTTTGTGTGTGCAAAGGCATTCATCTGATTTAAATTAACTAGAAAGTTTTGTCTACGTTGATTGTTGTTGTTTCAGGTCCAGTTTTCTATATTGGATAATCTTTGCGATGTGCTCTATGAGGTAGTTTTCTTGTATTCTATAGGTTTTGACATGCATTGACTACAGAAGTGTCTACTTGATACGAGCCTCATTCATGGTTTCAAAAGAAAATCTACATTGTAGGAGTTTCTACATTGCATTTTTCTCCTATTTCTCTGAAACATCAAATATTTTCATTTCCACATAAATGCTTAAATCAGACCACACTTCAGTTAACAGCAAATTCTTTACACTTCAACTTATAGAAACGATTTTGCCTGGTTAAGTAATGAACTCAATCACAAATCTCAATCAAGCTGTTACCTTAAATTGCTTGCACATTGAATTAAAATGTACTACTACGTCTTCCATAGGTGAAATCAGTGCCTGTTTTGCAATATCCATCAATTTTGTTCCTTTTTACCCAATGAAAACACATGTTTATTTAGAGCGTGAAGCTCTGGATCATGTATCTACATCAAATGATGAACAGATGCTCTTCCCAAAAAACCTGCTATTGATAACCAGAATAGACTACCACAGTTACTTAAAATAAAGGCAGCTTATGGCAGTCACAATCTAGGATGCCCTTTCTTGTACTAACATCCCCCAAACAGGCTACTCTTGGCCTTACATGAGTAAACTCTTGGCCTTACATGAGTAACATAACAAAGTAAACTACCCTTACTAATGGTAATGAAACTAGAGCCTAAAGCTGATTGATTATAATCCTGTTAAATCCAAAACTTGATTAGTTACTCATTTTGTTTGTTTGGAGCAACTTTCTCTCTGGGGGATGGTCTGACAGCAGTGTCATTGAAATGACCTAATTTTGCAAGTGTCTGTACTGAAAATGTTTTTGGTATGGAAATCTCAAATGCCATGAAAACATAATCCCCTCCCCCTGCCCCCTGTGCATTTTCTGTTGTTGGGGCATAACAAATGCAATGGGTTCAATAAAGAACTTGTTCATTCGAAATCTGTACAGGTTCGTATAAAATACATTCTGATCTTTGTTGGCACATATAGATCTGTATGGCCATGTCATTTCACCTTTTTTTGGCCCTTCCGACTTAAGGAATTATCTTACGTGAATGAAAAGAATCTGTACATGTGAGAACAAATTGAAATCTTTATGGCAAAGAAGAAGAGGTATCTGTGTGGAACTGCTGTACATGTACGCTTGGCTCCAATATATTAATGTCGAATTAGGTTATATTGATGATATATTATTGAGCACTAAAAAATTAATAATATTATAAATTTATCAATAATGCATTATTATTACATTCAGACATTATTAGTGTATTGATGATATATTTTACTGATACGATGTATTACATTACTAATGTTTAACAAAACATTAGCAAGTGTACTAATAACGTGCTATTATTAATAATTTACACTTCTTGAAAAGAAAAAACTTCTTTTGATAAATTTCTGGTTATGCTTTGAATTGAGAGTTTCATTCACAGTGTGAACTCTCAGTTGTGAGTTTCAGTACAGTCTGGAGGCTAGGTGGATTATGCCATTAGCACAGTTCAAAATTAAGAAAAGATACAGAGTGTTCACAAATAACCTACCTAAGTAATGCACCCAAACTACCATATTGACTAACAAAAGAATTGGTTCAGTCTTTAAGACCAGTACAGTTCATGGAGAAACCTGATATCTTCAAAATAGAAATCACTATCACTGATGTATCACTTCCCCTTTGGGGAGTTCTGTCACAGTGGTGCTGGTGGCTCTTCCTAAGTATAGATCGGAAGCTGGTTGTTCCAGACATCTTTGGCCAGAGTTTCTAGATAGATAAGAATCTTCTCTATAAAGGTCTTGTACAATCTGCCTAGGAGTTGTACTGAAGCACCTGTTTACTTTCAAGTTCAGAAGATGGCTCACAGAACACAGGACCTTTGGTTCAAAACAGATCTGCCTCTGGGCCTGAAGCTCCTTTCTTTCCCTGAAAGAGTTCTAGCTGTTGCATAGAGTCAAGGACATGTTTGTTGGAGACTCAACTATGGGATCTTGTCTTAGAGGTGCTGATGTTGGATTTCCAACCACACTATTCCATGAAAATGGTAAACCACCCTTGGGCATTTAAGGATTAATCAGAGCCTTTTCCAGCTGAGCACTGGGCCTCGTTATGTGTACCATGACAATCTGGCAGCTTCTTCTACTCTGAACCAGAATTGACTTCTAGTTTGACAATTAAAATTCTCGAACTCTGTGAGTTGCCAGATCAGCAAAATAGGTGGACGACAAACTAGCAAACAGAAAACCATAAACTAACTTGAATTTCACCATTGCTAAGGGCCCAGTTGGACTATATTCCGACATTTCTTGATTTGCTACATCGAATAACATTAAATATCCACGATCCAAATGTCAATTTGCATAAGGGCATGGTGAATGAATTTACGTGAACCACAGACTCTCCCTCTGATATGCAACAGTGACAAAATAAGAGATTGCGAACTAAAGCTTCTCTTATGGATAAGAAAGGGGTAGCACATTTACTTTGCCTTGATGTTTGGAGGGAAATCTGATTAATCTGTATTTTTACCTGTGGTAGAATGTCCCTCTTAAATCTGTACTTATGCAATTCAGATAATTTGGGACTGGAGTCAAATTTAAGACTAAAGGGGATATGATGTCATTGAAAGAAGTCTTCAGATTGATCTTTTTCCGGGGGTTGGGGTCACCAAACCTCATGATCACCAAAAAATAGAACTAAAAGAACTGATTCACACCTGCTAGTAATCACTAGCCAGATTATATCCAAACAACATCGTGTTTTTTTTTTTATTCGTCTCTATTCAATTCTTCTATGTGACTAGAGGAATTGACAATTGGGTTTGGTTCATACTTGTGTGACACGGGGATGATTCTGACCACTACCACTATAACTTCTAGGTGAAACCACATGTACCCTAACACATGGATGATGAGCTAAACGGGGATTTGAACCTTGTTGAGAAATCACTGCATGTAGATATTAGGGTTTGATTCCTCTTTTCTTCAGTCTAGAATTTCGACCTCTCAGCTACAGAATTTCGGACTTGTAGCTACTTCCGAATTTCGGCCCCTAACTACTTGTTCAAAAACCCTAGAAGACTTCACACATGTGAGAGATAGATGCCCAAGACTTTCATTTTGTTTCTTCCTTCAATTAGGTCTTCTCCTTTTGCATTTCGCTCTCTTTTTTGTCCTCTTTCTCTTGTAGATCAAACTTTTGAGTGTGTGCTTTCAATTGAGTTGAGCTCCCTCTATTTAAATTTTATACTAATTCCGCTAGGTCAAATTCTTTCTTTTTGGGCCTACTTCTCTAGGACAAAGCCGACTTGGTGAGGAGGTGACAAATGACAATTTTGACTCAAAATTATTGTTTTTTAACATGATACAAATGCTCAAGAAGGGTCTAATAAATGTGACAAAGATTCTTTTGACTCGTGACAAAAACTAGAAGCCTTCAATGGAGGCTCTGACCTAGAAAATAAATAAAAGAGCATGAAAACCATGCTTCAAAAATATTTTTTTTTTTTTACAATAAATTTTTCTTTTGACAAATACAATTATGAAGACCGACACTATTTACATTCTTCAACACCTTGTATCACACACTTTACATAATACGGCCATTGCCAATTGAGCTGGCCCTTTGTGGGTTAGCCAAACAACTTTGTTATTCCCAAGCCAGTTACACCAAAATATTGTTTAATCATTCATTTTAACTTTCAAGTCACTCGATCACATACAACACTACAGAAGATATGATGTATTAAGTGATATGAGGGCAGCACAACTTTAGGTAATCAATTTATTGACTATTATCACCCTTAATCATCTCTCAGATGAAAAGGAATGAATATATTAGGCTCTACATGCCCTAAAAATGACAACAAAGCCTTGACTCATAAGCTATTCGAACCATAAGCTTATTAAGGGATATGAAGTTGTCCCCTCATCAGTTTTGCAATAAAAAAATGTAGTGCACATATAACCTTAGGTTTATAACTAGTTTTAATGGTGATTAATGAACACATTTTGAACTCAACTGTGGAAGAAGCTTATATTGATGTATGGGAAATAAAGTACTTTTAGTCTTCACTTTTATATTAAACCTTTTGAAGAGAGGCCTATGAGGGAAGAGAAGAAAATAGAATATGAAGAATATTTTTGGAAAGAATCTGCTTTTTTTTTCGAAGAAATATTTAAAAAATAAAATATAAATTGTCCAGTCTGATGGCTCTTACAAAATTAGGAAATGTCCCTCAGGTCTCGCCTATCTATCCTGTAGTAGCATTTTATACTTATCCAGAAATCATTTCTATACGCATTGACGTGAGTGTATGCCATCAAACATCTCTGGAGCAATAGCCTCACTGGAAGGAAACTTCTTGTTTTCTAGTGTATTCAGGTGTGTTTAGAGGCTAGTTAATTTTTTATTTTTCACCTTGCAAGCAAAAATCAAGAACTTGAAGAAAATCAAAATGGTTGTCCCACCACTTAAGATGATAACATAAGAATATAAGTACAGATGATAAACAGTCACTTGTATTAAATGAAAAACAAAATAAAGTACAAGTCTGCATCATTTAACAAATAAAACAGTCTCTATAAAGTGGGCCTTATTGATACTGTAACAATCAATATCAATTAGTTGTAATGCAATCTGTATTGTATTTTGCATTAATATTCAAAATCTTGAAATTATTAAGAGTCAAGACTAATAAGCTTTGTAGCCCAGTTTTCGTAATTGAATCGTGAGGACACATGGAAGTCGAATATTTTATTTAACTTATGAACATATATATATATATATATTTTTTTATTTGTTCTTTGTGTTTCTTAATTTGTGCAAGGAAAGAAATCAGCCTCCCTCTCTGCCCAACGGCTAGAGTGAGGTTGCTGGTATCAGGCCAGTCCACAGGTATACTCACTGAAGTTCACAAGGTTCGAAGCTAATACAAGAATGTTTATAGGCATGAAGGCATTGCAACAATACTTATCAAGGCATTATAACTCATCATGTCACTAGCAGGGATTTGAACATGGGTGGGGAAGATAGCAACCATTCTGCCCAACCACCCAAGATAACCCCAAATGACACTTACGAATCATATCTGTTCATAATTTTATCATTTTTGATTACCATATACTTTTAAGACTTTATAGTTAATTTAGTAAATATTTATTTTAGAGCACGTGCACCTTAAATTTAGGGAAATTGTGGGTGCCCTGCATCTGATCTGCACTAAGAATCCTCTGTTGCACTGCGCATAACATAGCTTTATCAACATATAATTCAAGGAGCCTAGTCTTGCGTCGAATCCATAAAATTTGACGTGTTAGATGGGCTGATGAGGATAACCTTTTTCTTTTTCTTGATACTATTTAGTATTCGCCAAGAGCTTTTGATTGTTGGCGATTCAAAGTCATTGGAATTTTTGGTGCTATAATTACAGGATAATAATCAAGGAGTTGACCCCATTGAAGATCATCCAAGTTGTCTCTGACATTATTGTCAGTTTGCTGAACATCCTTGGTAAAATGGTCTTGCATTTTTACTAGATAAACATGTCTATGACCTGGAGTAAATTTAAGAGCATATTAAATTCATTTTCCTTGGGCGTGCTCTTTAGCCTGATTAGGTGAATTAGGTCCATTATACTGGTGTTACAAAACACTGATTTTGTCTTGCAAGTCATTCTCATCCTGGCATGTAAAATGAGCTGAGTTGACCCACTGATAAGTTTGACACATGAGTACACATTGGTCAAAGTCTGATCCATGAGTACCAAACAGGTTGTTCGAAGTTTAACTGTACTGATTAGCAATCCTGATGAAAAACATGGTAGGCCCCTCTATAGAAACAACAAAAAACTCAATTCTGTTTAGCTTTTATTGGCTGAGTTTATGGATTAGTCTGAGTTGAACTGTTACTCTTTTCCCTCAGATTCTTTTGGTGAGGTGATGTTTGTAACATTGGTTGGAAAGTGCATATATTGCCTAATCTGAAAACCAGATGGCTAGACAGGCACTTTGGTGGCTTGCTGACTGTAACTTGCTTATTTCATAAGGATAGAATAGATAAACATAGGTTGTTGGAGCTCGAGTTTTGTGCTAAATACCTTCAGTGTCATGAATGACTGAGGTCAAATCAACACTTTCGAGAAAGGCCAATTCTGCCTGAATCTGTGGATACGGATTTGTTTTGCAGTATTACTGTGCAATAGCATTAGAAATATTTACTTTAAACGATTTCTTGACCTTACAGTTAACCATCTCACTTGATTGAATATTGTTATCATGTTGTCTAGGTGGTTTATTGAGCAGATCTTGTGGGTTGCTTCCTGGTGGATATTGGTTTCCTCTGGTATTGTTATTACGTATGCAGGAAATTCTCAGTGTGTTTGTGCAACCTTCCTAATGGTGCTTATACATATCTTAGGGTAGTGTTTTATTCGTAATTAGAATCAAGAGGAGAGATGTGAGGGTTGGCTGTTGAATGGATCTATGCTTAGGTACTAAATTGCATTTAAATGCATACGTTTATCCAATGTTGACTTAGGAATTCGAAGTTGGCATTCCTTGAACTATTTCATGATAAACTTTAGGCAACTTTGTTTGCAGCTACTAGATTTCATTTTTTGCAGTTTAAGTCTTTTTTTTTGGTTTGGCAATCTTAAGGTAGCTCTTTCAATCAACCTTGGCTGATATCTTTTTTAACTGTTCTTCCTATCTTGTAGAGATCAGAGTCAGTTGGTCTAGTAGTAATAGATGAAGAAGATAATGAAACTCTACTTATTCATCGCATCTCTGCAGATGACATCTATAGAAGACAAGAAGGTATTGCTTTGCTTATTCTCCTAATATGATTTGACTTAACTCATATCTGCTAGTTTAGCGCATAAAATTTTATTAAAATTGCAATATGCCCTTTTCAGATACAATAATTGCTTGGCGTGATCCTGAAATTGCCACTGAGCTGGCTCTTAGCTTTCAAGAGGCTATGGGTTGTTCTTTCATATGGTATGGATCACTTTCTTATGTGTGAAATTGGTTTTTTGGTTGCTTGTCATTCTAGTTGCTTTTTACAATTATGATAACCATTAAGAAAATAATTTTTGTGAGATATTTCCCTAGTAATTACGTGTCAAGCTCAATAATGTTTTTGCTGGGTTGATATTTATGGTGCTACTATTGCAGGGATCAAATATGCAGTGTTCAAAGGTCTATTCATTTTCCTACCATTGGTGGTGGGTATTTTGTTGCAACTTGCAACCTCGAGTTTTTTCTATGGTATGAAGGTATCAATTCTTATTAGTCTGTACAAAGGTTTGTAAAAATATATTTGTTTTGTAGGTCTGGAAATTGGAGTACGCTCTATAAATGATGACTTAGAGCATTCCGGTACATCACAGGGAAATGGTAAAGAGTGTTTTCTTCAAAATTTATATGCCTGTAAGATGTGTTTAAATTATGTATGGAATTATGTTAATGTCCAATAATGACCAAAATAGGTCAATGAGGCTTGGAAAAACATTTTCAAACTAAAGTAGTAAAAACAAATGCTACGGTAACAAGTAAAAGTAAATTTAACTCCAGAGTATAAACACTTAAGAATGAAATGGAAGCTACAATGGAGAGAGCGAGCCAACCTCACCATGAGTGGAAGCTGAAGACAAAATAGTCTTTAGTCAGCGCCTCAATCAGGGGGCAAGCCTGTTTCCTGTCAACTGTTTTTATGCCAACAGCACTGACCTTGATAATGCCATATAAAGAATGGAATAGACGAAGAGGAGCTAACAACTTGATTTGTTTATATAAAGGGTGGACTGGACTAAGAGGAGCTGACACCCCCAATTTGTTTCTTTACATTTTACTAATAACTAATTGTTGCAACTGTCAACCAAATGATCTTGGCAAAGTCACGTTTTCTTCACAATTTATATGCCTATAAGATGTGTTTAAATTGTGTATGGAATTATATCAATGTCTAATGCTGACCAAAATAGGTCAATGGGGCTTGGAAGTACAAGAATAATAGCAAAGAGTGCCTAGCATTTTCTCACTAAAACAGTAAAAACAAATGGCATAGGAACAAGAAAAAGTAGGTTTAACTCCAGAATATTAACACTTAATAATGAAGTGGAAGCTACAATAGAGAGAGCGAGTCAACCTTACTATGTGTGGAAGCTGAAAACAATACAGTCTTTAGTCAGTGCCCCAATGTCATATAAACAATGGAATAGATTAAGAGGAGCTCACACCTTGATTTGTTTATATAAAGGGTGGACTGGACTAATAAGAGGAGCTGACATCCCCATCTGTTTCCTTACATTTTAGTAATAACTAATCGTTGCAACTTTCAACCAAATGATCTTGGCAAAGTCATGTTCTTCCATTCACTGGGCCTTCTTAAAAATTCCATGGTAAATGTTTTCCAGTTGACCAAAAAACCTTAGGTCCTTGTTTGCTCATCAATGGTGTGAACAATAGGCTGGGCTTCTCATTTATTTTCAACATTAAACTGACAGTTGAGTTTTGATGCTGATATCCTTGAAAACATTTTTGATAATTATGGGTATGGAGACATTTCTTTGGAGATTTCAGCAGAATTATATTTTCATGTGATTCCTTCAACTTGGTTGTAGCACATTTACAGATGTTATTAACCATACTTTGCTTTCATTTATGGAGTTCATCAACATGTACAATGTTTGATTAAGGCAACATTTTTTTTGTCATTCTTTCATGTTTTCAAGAGAATTCTTTTAATTTCTTAGGTTTTTCTACCTCCTCCATGTTCTATTTAATAACTCATCTTGAGGATAATGTTTCATTGAGAAAATATGGATGCTTAGTTCTCATTTTGTTTTAATCATCTCTCAATGACTCGTGCTGAGATTGAAACGAAAATTGTTCTTTTGATTTATTAAAGGAAAGAGGAGCAAGCCCCCACATAGTGGCATTGGGGAGTCGTGCTCTCTTACCTGGTTATGTGTATGTTCTAAATGGTTTTATCTGCCAAGTTTGGGTCCAATTCCGAATTGTGCCAATGTCAAATATGTGCTGTAGGAAACTAGTAGGCAAGGATTGAGGTTGAAAATATGAGGATGAACAGGTGACGGAAAAAACAGAAAATTGATAACCCATGAGATGGAATAATATGTTCAAATGAAACTGGAAACTTGCAGGGGATAGACCAAAGTGCTCCAATACTACAGATTGTGCACATATAGATTCCTTATGATGTGAACAAAAATGTACAGTAGTAGAAGATAAATAACTAATATAATAATGTATATGTGCAGGTATGCCAGCTACATACATTCAACTAGTAGAATAGATTGACTCTTATCGAAGGACAGCCATTGTTTATATTTTTTTTCTATATTAATATTGCATTTGGGTAAAATACATATGTAATTTGTAATTAATATTTTGTTGATGAGATGCCTAGCCAAACATTCATTATTGCATTATCACATCTTGTACTTGTCTATTATTGTCAGATTAGCTCCTTTGGAGGGGAGGACATGTTGATGAAAAATTGGCTTTTATTGAAATGCAGGCAGTGTTTGCATTGTGAATATTGGCGTGATCTAGAATGCACTTCTTGCTGTTTCGTTGGTGCCTATATGATTTGTCTTACTCCAATGTTTTATTTTTTTGACTGCAAATTTTATGTGAAAATTTGCTAGTGGCAGACATTTGTTAATTTTCTCCTTGTTATTTTAATATTGGAACATTCCATCCTTCTTGGAGATTATTCCGCTGAAACAGATATGCTGGAGGTTCCTGACAAAGTCATGGTAGTCAAATTGCCATTGGGCTGAAAGTTGGCATCACTGATTGTTATGGCTGGTTGTTATGCATGTTTTCTTTTGTTGGTCCAGAAAAAAAACTTTGATTTACAATTTCCAGTTATGTAGAAAATTGATGGCTTTCTGAACCCATCTGATCAGCCACTGTGTGATTTGTTTCAAATTCTCAGTTCAGATCAGAGCTAAGAAGCCTACTATTTCCTATGTAATATACTATAAACTGACCTTACCTAACAGAATTATATATAAAAACCTATTCAAAATTTTATTATACACTTATAAAAACTGGGTAAGAAAAAACATTGACAATGTGGGCACCATAAACCATTCATACTGCCACTGTATCCACCTATCATGTAAGATTGCCATATGGTTTAGACTTTTAGATGATAGTTCTTCATGATTTGCTCGGATGACAGTTTCATGATTACTTATATTAGCCATTAGTTTTAAGTGTGTTTGAATTCTCAAATATTCTTGTCTATTTTGTTGATAAAACTTATTTCTCATTTACCTCTATTGGATGTGGTAGATGATGCAGCCCATGGAGGTAACAGTGAACTCAGAGAGCTTCCACAGGTGGAGATATCGACACTTCCTCTAATCTTGAAGGTATTACCATAAGTGATTATAGTTGTGGTGTGAAGCCTTTCTATTAAGGCAATTTTATTGACTGTAGTGTCTTTATTATTATTATGTGACATTCTGTTGGGTGTTCAGTAGTATTAGGCTATTAGCACGAGTTATTCTTTTAAAAGAGAATGGTATTAAAATTTTTACCCACATATAACAATAAAAATACCCCTCTTTGTTAGAGAGAGCGGGGGTGATCTGTAGAGGTGGGCCCCTCATATATCTTTGTTAAATTTCCAAATTTCCAATACCAGGCCAAATTTATTTATACGCCAACAATTTTTATTACCAGAACTATTAAATAAAATTCTGAATTGCTGTGAAAATAAAATCACTGGTATTTAATTTTTGAAATAAAATATTTGCAGCGGAAAAATACAATCAGAGTTTTCAATCACATCACAAGAGTAAGCATACACCCATAACAATTTTCTTTTATTAAAATCCTTGGGAAAATCTGGGCCTAGGCCCACAGAAAAATACACAGGAAAAATGCACTGCTGGAACCTGTAACTTGCCCCCACTAGAGAACTCAGCCCATTGAATTCAGCCCTGGAGAAACTTGGTCTCTACCACCAGCAAATCGGCACTCTCCCTTCTTCCTCATATGACCCCTGCGCACATAAGAAAAATCAGCCCACTGGATAAAACGCTTTAGCTACTCAGCCTTTAAATATCCTAAACTCGGCTACCTGGAAATACTCCTGAAATTTCCCTGCACTCCTCCCTTCTCTTCAATCTGGGAGCTAGCTGACCCCTCTCTGTAGAGAAAATTGCTTCATCCATTTGTGTGCCTTCACCTCTCTGTTAGACTTATTTTATAATTTAACTAAGCCAAATTCATATCCCTAATCTCTTAAGTGATTGACGGCCGAGATTATATCTTGTCTTACTTGAGATCAGTGGTCGAGATTATATCTGAGTCACTTAAATAATTTTATTGTTTATCCTTGGTAATAGTCCAAAATGATTAATTGACTTTAATTATTGTACTTTTTCCAAGTTATAATTAGGAAAGAAGTCATAAATCACTTGGTCCACCAAACAAACACCTAAAAAGGCCATCAACCATTTCATACATGCTATAAGACACCGAGCTCATGGAAAAGACTTTCCAAAGCTACCAAGAACTTCAAAAATCTTCTGTTTCAGTTTTGATCTTGCAACCATAGATTGTCTGCTAGCAGATATTACCTAATTTTTGGGCATTGGAAGGGGGGGGCTTGAGTATTACTTAGTCCACCAAACAAACACCTAAAAAGGCCATCAACCATTTTGTACATGCTATAAGACACTGAGCTCATGGAAAAGACTATTCGAAGCTACCAAGAACTTCAACAATCTTCTGTTGCAGTTTTGACATTGCAACCATAGATTGCCTGCTAGCAGATATTACCTAATTTTTGGGCATTGCAAGGGTGGGCTTGAGTATTGGAATACCTGGTTTGGGACCATCCCTCATTTCAGACTGGGTTGTCTTCCTTTTTCTCCTAGGTTTCTGATGCTGTGGAGGAGGTTCTTTGCTAGTAGATCCATGGTGCTCCAAAAGTTCAATGAAATGATTCAGATCAAGTTGAACTTTGATTGCCTGTGCACATATCTGAAGAAAGCAATAGTGTATTAGAAATTTTTGATATTTTTTTTTGAAATTTAGTTGGGGGAAATCCAATGGAAAACCACAGTATTATGACACTTCCAAATGCGATAAAAAATCTCCACCCACAGGAATTGTGAAAAATCGGTTACCCGATTCCTACTGCAGCAACTGATGTTAATTCCTCTAAATGTTAATTTGATTAACCAATTTACTTGCTGTGTGCTACGACAAATATCAAATTAAATACACTGCAGCCTACACAAATAAAATCTGCAGAAATTAAATACAGCACAGGAGAGAAATAAACATCACACACATCTACACAATGATTTTTGGACAAATGTCCCTGGAAAAACATAGGGTGGGAAAACCGGTGCAGTAGCTGAGGGTTTGTATTACTAAGCATTAGTTTTCTGAATACAATCTCTGGATGCTTTGTTGGCTATCCAATACAGAGAATATGCCTGATAGAAGATTAGTGAGAAATAGTCACACTATCATTGGCGATCCCTACTGATCCAACCACAAAATGGCTTGTCCCTTGCTGCCTCTGTGCTGCCTCTGTGCAATCACTGCGTAGGCCTAGCGTCACAGCGTCTAGGGACAATGTCGCCCCTTCTGCTGATCGATTTGCCTCTGATACTTTGATTCTGTCCTCCCGGCCTCACACCCCAGCTTTTGACTTCAGAAATCGACTTCTCCAGCAAAAATGCGGATCTCCTCAAGGCTCTGTGTTGCCTCTGCATCAACCTACGCTGCCCAACGTAGCCTCTGCTGCCTCTCTCAAATCTCTCTTTGCCTCCTCTACTGAGTATTCCTGGATCAGGGGAAATCTCCAACCGGAACTATCCTTGCCCCTCACTGCAAGAAATCACTTCGAACTTCTTTTTGACAACTGCTACACTGCTTCCTTTGAAATTCGATCTCTAATCTCCCGCTCGATGTGTTTTCCAAATGTCCATCAAGTCTCCTCTTATAATCCTTTTGTTGAGAACCAACGACCCAGATTAGATTCTAATCAATGGCTTAGATCATTTTGGCATGATCCTGGTCTTCTTTTAGAAGTTTCATCCATAGTTAGATTAATACCTTTTAATTATTTTAATAAACCTGTCTCCGGGTCGAATTTCCCAAAATGATTTTTGGGTATTGTGGAATACATCCAACCTCCCTGCAAATTTTGAGGCTTAGAGCACATCCGATGCTACCAGAAATCAACACTTCCTCTTAGCCTGAATGTGCTCCATTAATGCCACTTGTTGAAGCATCACCCTTCTTTGCAACATCCCCCTTTGTGCTGCTGATGTTTGACATTGCTGCCCACCAACTACTGAGCAAATGTTGCATCTGTACTGCTGCTGACCCTGCCATTGCCAACCCTGCATTTGTACTGCAACTCCCTCTCAAATTCTGCATCTGTGCTGTTGCTGGCGCTGCCATTGCCAATATTGCATCTACACTACAACCTTCTCCAACTACTGCGACCATTGCATCAATAACGGAAAAGCATCCAAAATTACTGAACAAGAGTTCAACATGATGCATCTATTGCTGGAGTTTTGATTGCTGCTAGTCTCTGCGCTGAGCCTCTGAAGCCTTTGCGCTGCTGCTGACTCTATTATGTGCCAACTACTCTGCTGCCAACTCTAGCTCTGTGTTGCTCAGTTTCTGGCGCTCCTAGCCACTGCAACTGCCACTCCTACACGCCTCTGCACCCATTGACACTAGTTCATCCTGCTACTTCTAATCTGGGCTCCTATAGCAAGGTATTGATCCGAGAGGTGGACTCCTCAAGGATCCTGCCCATCTGCAGTTCTTTTGAACTATTGTTCTATATCACCATGTGTTAAATTTGGCGACTAGGGCCAAACTCCATGTGGGTCATCTTATTTATAGCAGCTGATATTTTTATTGGATCCCTCTCATCGAGAGGTGTAGGATTGATCTAAAGATCATCTGATTCCGACAAGTATTCATGGAGTTATGAATTTATTTGTGTTATAAGACATATTGTCAAGTCGGCCAGCATCTTATGTAGGCTCAAAAGCCCAATAGACATGTCTATTCATCATCTACGTTTTAGTATAAATAGAGGAGGACTTGAAGTCATTTTGACACACTCTTCATGTGATCTCCCTTCCACGTCTTGGGTTTTTGGAAAAGGAGAGACACTAAAGAATACGTTGGCCTAGTATGAGGTCCTAGCTACAGATGATGCCCTAATCCAACGCAGTCATGAAGACATCTATACACAGTCAAAGTGATGCTTCAATTTATTTCTAAGGAGAGGCCTAATATGTTGGTCATTGAGACACTAATATGCAGTTCATAGAAACACTTATGCATAGATCATGGAGACATAGTCATACGTTGTTCATGGTTATGTTCATATGCTGGTTATACCTTGTTCATGGTGACATTTATACAGTCAACGTGATGCCCTAATTATACACAGGGCAGAGATCCTTACACACTGTTAGACTCTATACGGACGCATCGTAATCTATGTATTGGGTCAATAGATGAAGCCACACCACAGTCATGGTGATAAAGCCGCAGTAAGGGTAACAAAGACTACAGTCATGGTAATGGAGTCACGGTCAAGAGAATGAAGTAGCAGTCAAGGTAACGGAGTCGCAACTAAGGTTGTTGGAGCTGCAGCCCAGGCATGGAGCCGCAGTCATAAAGAAAATGAATCCGCATTTTTATGTGGGATAGATCTAGGGTTCCGCTGCATTCTCGAATGGGTATAAGGAGCAGCAGAACCTAGATCAACTCTCGACATCCCTGTGATAAAGATGATGCCCTCGGATGGACAAAGTAGATAAGTCAGCATGTGATCTACTGTTGTCTCACTATGACATACCTGTAGCAACCTCAACGTGATGTACCACATAACCATGGAAGAAGTTTAAGTAGCTCTCAGATTTAATGCTGACTTGACATGCTACAAGGGACAGGGACAAGGATCACAGTCTTGATCCTAATATCACCATAATCATAGTAATACAACAGTGGTAGATTGGTGGCATACCTGTAGCAGCAATGAACAACTGTAGGTAGCATATCTGTAGCAACCCTATCACAATGAACAACAAAGGATGAACAGTCTCAGATCATGATGATGAAAGATGCAGCATCATGGGCATGTTAGTAAAGGGCAGCACGATGATGAATGAGAGAGCATGATGCAACATGATGGTGCTACACGGTAAGGTGCAGCAAAAGGACGGGATACAACACTAAGATAGGTGAAGGAGTCACCTTAGAGAATCAGTTGAAGCAATTTGTCTTCCACTGATCTCATGCGATATCAAAAGTCAAGTATGGACTTCTATTGTAAATTTACTATCTCTCTCACTTTCTCTGGTGAATTATGAAGAACATAAAAGAAGAATTGATCTAGGGTTTCCCCACATGATGGGGTTTTCTCTGGCTAGTGCCACATCTTGTGTCCTCTTGTCTTGGCTTGTCTTCTGCGGTTTATATTTATGTTCTATCTGCAGTTTACTTTAAATGCTGATGTGATTGCTGATAAGGAAAAGATATTGTGTTAACTAAAATGAAATAAATTGCCTTAGCATAGAACATACCTAATTTTAACACCATGCCTCTCGGAAATCATGGCAAACTCCTCCTCGATCTGTGCGGATGCAGCCTTTGGATCATGCTTCTCATCTTTGTCCTTCTTCAGATGACACTGTGTAGCGTAGTGACCAAGTTCACCACACCGAAACATCTTTCTTCTTCTTC
The DNA here is from genome assembly GCA_000404065.3 of Pinus taeda. Taxonomy (NCBI): domain Eukaryota; kingdom Viridiplantae; phylum Streptophyta; class Pinopsida; order Pinales; family Pinaceae; genus Pinus; species Pinus taeda. The sequence goes on from APFE031347096.1 coordinate 86,019, forward strand.
CGCTGCTCTTGCTGGCCCTTAGATGCGAGGGCTGCATTCTCATCCTCCTCCTTTGGCTTCGTCCCATTGCTGCTGTTGCTACTATCAAGTTTGCACTTGACTAAGTCTTTCCTCATCTCTTCCTGCTGAAGAGCGGCCCACATCCCTTCCTAATTTGGCAATCTCTCTTAACCTAGAATACTCTGGAGAAACACTTGCCATTCTTCTGACACTGAGTTCAGGGCCAGCCTCACCATCTCGGTAGGCTAAGGTGTTGACCCCACAGCTGCCAACGAGTCTCGTATCTCTTGAAGCTTCGTAAGGAACGAATCAATGCATTCCCCCTTCTGCATCCTACGTGGATCCCATCTTTTGCTCCAAGTACATCTTCCGCTGCTCGAAAGATCCTTCGTATAGGGTGGCTAATGCTTCCCACACCTGCCGGGTAGTATCCTTGCTGATAGTGTGACACACTACATGATCCCTCAGTCCGTCGAGGATCATCCTCTTGGCCTTCACCATCTCAACCTTGTACTTCTTGAGCAGATCTGGATCCGCGATTACAACTACCACGCTGTCGACGTAGGTCTTGAGATCGTGCTCATCCAGAAGGCATGAGATCTTTGCCTTCCAGATCACATAGTTGGATGCACCCTCCAACTGATCTTGATCTCACAATCCATTAGTTGCCATCTTTGCCAATGAACTGTTGAACTACCTCCTCTCTCCTCTGCGCAGTACCAGGCTAGCCTACGCATGCCCTGCTGGAGTTAGTAGATCAGCTCCTTTGCTGTTGCTGCTCAACACTTGAGAAAACAGATTTTTTTCGCTGGAAGTCCTTTGAGGAAGAATTCCCTCAATAGTGTCTATCTCTCTCCCACTAATGCTATTCTGCCAACGACTGCTGCGAAATATTTGTGTCCCAGTTGAAGATCTGCTTTGCAAGGAAAAATACGCTGCTCCCTTCTGCCTTTAGAAAGTTTGATCTGGAGATCGAATTTCTTTGTCGACTCACTAAGAGAACTTAAATTCTCCTCAAAACTTCGTCCTCCTTGGATCGCGAGCTGTGCTGTCTCTGCAGTAATTTCGAATTCCTCTTCCTTTTTGCTTCTGAGCTCTTATGTTTGCGATCTGTGCTCTGATACCATGTGAAAAATCAGTTACTCGATTCCTATTGCAACAACTAATGTTAATTCTTCTAATTGTTAATTTGATTAACCAATTTACTTGCTGTGTGCTATGACAAATATCGAATTAAATACACTGCAGGCGACACAAATAAAAATTGCGGAAAATAAATGCAACACAGGAGAGAAATAAGCATCATACACATTTTACATAGTTATTTTTGGACAAATGTCCCCGGAAAAACCCATTGTGGGAAAACCGGTGCAACAACTGAGGGTTTGTATTATTAAGCAATAATTTTCTGAATACAATTTCTGGATGCCTTGCTGGCTACCCAGTACAGAGAATATGATTGACATAAGATTAGTGAGAGATACCTCACACTATCACTAGTGATCCCGTCTGATCCAACCACAAAATGGCTTGTCCCTTGCTGCCTCTGCGCTGTCATTGCGTAGGCCCAACGTCACAGCTTCTAGGGACAGCGTCACCCCTTCTTCTGATCGATTTGCCTTTGAGACTTAGATTTTGTCCTCTCGGTCTCACACCCCAACTTCCGACTTAAGAAATCGACTTCTCCAGCAAAAATACGGATCTCCTCAAGGCTCTGCGCTGCCTTCGCGTCAGCCTATGCTACCAAGCATAGCCTTTGCACCGCCTCTCCCGGATCTCTCTCTGCCTCCTCTGTTGAGTATTTCTGGATCAGGGGAAATCTCCAACCGGAACTATCCCTGCCCCTCATTTGAGGAAATCACTGCGAACTTCTCTCCCGTAACTGCTGCTCTCTTCAGAAATTCAGTCTTTGATCTCCCACTTGATGTGTTTTCCAAATGTCCATCAAGCCTCTTATAATCCTTTTGTTGAGAACCAATGGCCCAGATTAGATTCTAATCAACGACTCAGATCATTTTGGCTTGATCCTCGTCTTCTTCTAGAAGTTTCACCCACAGTTAGATTAATACCCTTTAATTATTTTAATTCCCTAAGTTTAGACTTAGGTCTCCATTAAAAATAATTAATTATTTTAATAAAACTGTCTCCGGGTGAATTTCCCAAAACAATTTTTGGGTATTGTAGAATACATGTGTCCGAGCCTCCTTGCAAATTTTGAGGCTTAGAGCACATCCGATGCTACCAGAAATCAACAGGAATTTCAAGCCAGTGTTAAAGATAGCATACCAGGGTTTGGTGTATCTTAACGGAGCTCCCAACCAGCTACATGGGAGTAAGGGAGAATAAATGCTGAGCTATCTTCTTTTGACAAATGGGAAGCTGTGGGGTTACCTTCCCCCATGTTATACAACCTGTATCTGGAAGGTAATCCTTGATGCAAGGGACCAGGGGAAGAAAACCTCGTTCTGTTGAAGGGGGGCTTGTCACTACGTTCTGGGATATTAAGCAGTGGGGGGCACATATCCCCATATTTTGTTCGATCTGTCTGTCCTTTTAGAGGATCCACCAATTCTGCAGCATTAAATTTCCGAACCAAATCTCTCCACTTCTTCTCATAATTCTTACCTGCCAGTATGGGAAATATGTCATCAGGAATGAGAACACAAATGTTATGATTGATAAATTTATTTGCAGGTTAGAGATTTTGATTGAGCTCATTTCATTCAAGTAAGCCATGTACAAAGTGCAAAGACCATTTTTATTGGGTCTCTTGGCCTCAAACAAAGGTTCTTCCTACAAACTACCTAATGTCTCATCTTTCTCAATCTGAGGAAAATACTTTTTAAAAGAGTAGAACCTTCTTCTATGATATAAGCTAGAAATATTATGGCATCGATAACTGTCAGTTGAGCAGAACATCGAGATGATGCTATATTTTATCAATAATTTCCAGTTTTCATTTTCTTGAATTGCCCTGACAATCGCTGCACCTTGCTTGGCAATATTAATCAAACCAAGCCCCTCCAATTCTTGCCCAGGCAGCAGATGTCCATTTAAGTTTGGAAAAGTATTTTTTGTTTTTCCTTGGAGACCTTGATGAAGTTCATCAAGCTGTAAATATTTTTGAAGGGCCTGAGCAGGAAGGAAAAAACAAATGAGCTTATGCAAGTATCTCAGAAGTGGAATCGGGCATCTAGACTTGTACATTTAGTTTGCAAGACAACTTATTTTTTGTGTTATTTTGTGCTTTATAAAAGCAAAAAACTTGTACAAACATGAGATCAAGAACGTATTTCTTGTAAGATTATGTAAGTTGCAATCTATTTTTTCTTGAAACTATGATGACATGCCAATAGTGAAGCTTCTTCTCTTGTCATAGTTAGTGTTTTGTTGTCTAATCGGAAAACATGGGGTACTTCAGAATCCCCTAGAGATTTCAATTCTGTCTAGGTGGATTACCTTATATTTTCTGTTTCCCTTGTCTGATCAGAGCAACAAGCAACAGCCAGAGACCCAGGATGCCTTAGTGCTCAGATCAGTGATACCTGGTATCTCATCTCGACCTCTCATCCAAGGGGATTGACTAACCTCACTGAGGCCTAGGAGGAGCTTCTGTTCTAGAATCTAGATCACATTCCATACACTGCAAGACCAGCATAGGGACCAGTTTTAGGCTGTCTTCAAAGTTGAGCTTGTTCCCCACCTTCCCCTCCTCCCATTACTCAGGTTGAATGGAGTAGTCATATTTCTATCAGGATATTCTTCCCTTCAGACTCAGATGTTAGGAGGTTGTGCAGGATTGGGTTCCCTCCTCGTTGTCCCCCCCAGATCATACGGTAAGGCTCCCTCATTGCTGGCAACTCCTTGGAGGATATTCATCCACTAGTGCATTGGCCCTTTCACAGTGCTTGGCAACTATCGGTGTCCTCACTCATCCTTGGCTGCCAGCTTCAGCATCCTTGACATCCTAGTGCTTGATGACTATTGGTTTCCAGCATTTCTATTGTTCAAGCACCCTTTCTTATACTGATTTAGCTTTTGTTTCTTTAGCTAGACATTTAGCTGCTAGCAGCCGTCTAGCATTTAGCTGCTAGTCTCTAGCAGTAGTCTAGTGTGCCCGTAGGTCTTACAATTTTTCTTCTTTTAGCACTGGTTTAGGAGATGCCATGGCACTTCCATTTTGAAGTTTGTGTGACTAAAGCAGCCCACGATAGGAGGATTAAATGTGCAACTGTGTTGCCTCTGACCCTCTTGTTTTGAAATTTATTTAATAATGCAACTAGAAATGAAATATCGAAAGTTTGTCTTTGTATACTCCATTGTAAAATAATGAATTTGAAAGGAATGGCACACTGAATAAGAAAACATGATATATTTTATTATGATGTGGTCTCCTATATGAATATCTATGGGATGTAAATTAGAATGCACAATGTCTTTTTAATTTCAGAAGGATAGTAATTACTATCTCAGATTAGAGAAATTTTAAAAACAGTTGAAGGTTCACCCATTCCTCATATAAGAAAATCCATATGCAATTTTTAAAAACAGTTGAAGGTGTAGGATTAACCAGACTGTTTTGGGCTGAGAAGCATTGCTTTTTTATTATCTGTTAGTGTAGCAAGTTTTAGGCAAATTGACTAATCTTTTAATACTATTGCTTTGGTTTCACATGTTAGTTTAAAGTCTGAAGGTGAATAATTTTATCTGATGTGCTGCTAAAAGTGTTATGATTTGATGCAGACCGTAATGGAGGGCTGTATTATGGATCATATTCGGGTGGCTGAGCTTATAGTTCAAAATGTAAGCTTTTTTCTATGAATGCTTACCGAGGAAAACAAATCATCACAACATAATTAATGGAGACACTGGATGTCCCATAAGGGCTTACTGATTTTCTTTTGCATGCTTCCTTTTTCCTTACTGGACCAAATTATTTGTCACTAAGTGAAATGGTATTCTGTCACATGCATCATTAGATAGATAGGAACCTAGTTAGAATATCAGCACTATTAGACACAACACCATGATATCAAAGGAAAGAAATATTATAGAAGGTGGACTGGCCATAGAATTGTTAGCTTCTTGCAAGGGCTGTTTAGTAGCTTTACTAAAGCAACACTGCTGTGGTTTTGGTTCTGCTTGCTCCAGTTGGGACATTTGCAATCTTTATTAGGAAAAATTTCATTAGATTTTCCAGCACGGGGACAACATGGGTCACTGACCATGCAATCTATTATCATGGAATTTTACTTATTGATACAATAACATGGTAGTTTGATAGACAACATTTGTTTACTGTAAAATCATGATGTAATACTTGCACCCGCATAGAACATTAAAGTAGTAATGGTAATGGAAAAAATTACATTCTGATTTTTAGGGGTGAGCCACACGTTATCTGTGACATATGTGGGATACTGTACTTATTTGCTTGTCAGAAGATGAAGTATCAAGGCATTGCATCTAATGAAACTACTGAATACCATTTAGGAGGTTATTCACCATTATGAAAGAGATATTTCCGTGATTAGAGACACATGCTTCCTATTTGGGGCGATTTTGGACGCAAGTATTTGCAGATGATGCATACAACTCAAACTGAATGATAACTTAAGAGATTTTACCCGGGAATTTATACATTCTAGCTTCAAATCTATCTGCTAATGAGGGATGCAAAGAAGACTTGATTTTAGTAATCTAGGTGTTGAAAGTTTCCGGCTTCTGAATCCATCAGGTAAATTGGGTCTATCCTACCATTGTGAGGATGGACAGATTGGATATATGTGCCTTGAATAAATTGTGAATTGAATGGCTAGTCACGACACAAACATGGCAACTGTGGTGTATTTGGTTATATGTGCTATGTGCATGTGTGATTCATGTCATAGTAAATTGATTATATGCAGATTGTTGGTGCATTGAATGATACTGGTTTGTGTATTTTTGAATGTTGATTTTGATATTTTGATCAACTGGGCTTCAATGCAATTTCTGTCTTTTTTCCATATTTGATTGTGGCTTTTTATTAAAGGACAACTTCCTCACAGATTGCTGCAAAGCACATGCTAATGAACAATCGTCCAATGGTTTTTTTAGACATATAAGCTTGTTTCTTGAGTTGTTTTTTGGTATCATTAATGTCTGTTCGATAAATTATATGTACGCATTGGCGACATTGTGAGTTAGTGACCATATTTTGTATGTTTGATGACCAATGGGATGAATACTAGTAGTTCATCACTTCTCTATCAGTTATATAGTTAGTTGGTATCTATATTGATTGTCTTTTCCCTTGCAGGTTCTCTTTGGATGCTCCCACTTGTCTTATCCCCTTGAAAGAAGTATTAGGGAGATCATGGAACACTTTATAGACAATACATTCAGACTATTAGTCTATTTCACTTTATAGCGTTTTCCTCCTTTGGGATAACCTACTTGCATGCTTGTACTTGTGTCATTTCATTCCCTTCTATTGATCTTATTCTTCATTTCATTTCATCTCCTCTTAGGTGGGTCCTTACACCCCTCTATTTATGGTTGGGCTGCTACTACTGGTTGTAGTTGCTTTTGTTCTTCCCGTAGCCCCTAGTCTTAGTACTAGGCCAGGTTATTTGTAACAAAACTATGTCATGGTCTATGTTTCCCTTATGCCTGTCGTGTGCTCTCACTAGTTTCATATTGAGTTAGATGGCTATATCTCTCAAGAGGTTAAGATCAATTGACTCTACTCTATTTAGAAGGATTATCTGAGGATCAATTCATCTTTGTGTCCCTTATATTGTGTGATCTCAGGGAGTTTTTGTCTGTATGAAGACTCAATGGTGTTGTGGTACTTATTCTTCCATTATTTGTCATGTTGATTCTGTTTGGTTTGATTGTTCATGTTAGAGTCAACTGCAAGGAACAGAAGCGAGTGGAAAGGAATTGGTGTTATTAAAATTCTCATTTTGCTGTATTGGCAAGATTGTTTTGCTTGCCTGGATGAAATTTGCGATTTCCAGAAGCCCAACAACGTTTTGTTCAGATTTATGATATTTCAGTTTTTGGTTTATGCATTTTCTCTTTAGCATTTGGTGTGCCAATTTTATATCACTGTTGAAATTATACCAAAGTGACAGACATTTGTTTTGCAGCAAACATTTATACCGAAGCTTCTTGATTTGTTCAAAATATGTGAAGATTTGGAGAACAATGATGGCCTTCATTTGATATTTAAAATTGTCAAAGGAATCAGTAAGAGAAGTGCTTTATGTGGCTTTAAACAATGAATTATCTTCTTAGATTATGTTTCATTTATAAGATCTGAATCTGAGGTGTTATTAAGAATCATTATTGGCTTTGATTTTGCAGTTCTATTGAATAATACACAAATCTTCGAAAAGCTTTTCAGCGAAGAGTATATAATGGATATTGTGGGTGCGCTTGAGTGTAAGTTTTTCTTTCTTGTTCTTTTGAACTTTAACATGTGATGCCAGAGATTCTGCCTTCATTTCTAAAAAGGCAGCCTGTTAGAGATTCTACATATGGAGTCCGCAGATAAGTCACATATAAATATAAAGTTATTTATATGCTACCTTCAAAGAATATCAGAATAATAATATGCTTTAAGCCTTAAGGTCTGTCTGAAACTGGTTACAGCCCAAGGCACTGTTCAGTGAACTTGAAGTGTAAAATTCAAAATTTACCGAACTTCAAGCCAATTTGAATTTGTTTGATCATGTTCACCAAATTTATAGTCAATTCTCAAGCAGAACAAATTCGTTGAGCTTTGTCTAGCTTGCCTATAATTTGAACAAATTCCCCTGATATTTGTTGAAATTCGTTTTTAAAAAAATTATAAAAAAATGAAAACAAAACCCCTAGGGGTAAAACCTAACACCCTAAGCCAGTGGTCCTGTCTGCGTTCATCTTGCATGCTGTTGGTCAGCACTAGAATGCTATCTATCTTGACTCTTGTACAGATATCTCCATGCTACATATTGGCTAGCGGTGACAGTGGCAGCACCTCCCTCATCAGGATATATATCCACAACAACACTGCATAGAAAATAAATGTCTAGGTGCAATATCCTCTACGATCATTGAATGAAGGTTGTATAGTGAAATCACTGCAGTGATGGAAATGCCCATGAGAGAAGAATGGTTGAACAAAATAGCTTAAGGTGAGTTTAGACAACTTGGTTGATGGATGACTCTGATTGTAGAAAAGGTTGCCAAGTTCACTGGAATATGCAGGCTGTGAATAAAAACAGATAACTGGTCGATGGATTTGATTATTGAATGGGTCATCATGTTTGATTGATTCCATGAGTTGCAGTGGAGGCAAGATAACTGTTGCCAATTTATAGTACAACAAACAAATATGGTGACCCACTAACCAGTGCGACTACCTGAATTGTCTGTGATTCTGCACCATCCTCTGCCATTTGTAGACTGTGACTATCTTCTGCATTTTTGTAACAAATTAGTAAAACTAATTAACATTATGTTCAATGTTATGTGAAGCATCACACATTTCGAAATATGTTTTCAATGTTGCTTTGCAAATTCACTTCTTTATCGTATATTTTTAATTATCACATTCAATTTTATTACACATTTTTACATTTTGAAATTTTTGGAATTTATAATTTGTCAAACTTAATGCTGAATTTTATTTCCTAGTTTTGCATTGTCAAATGTTTGCTGATCTTTAAAGTTGTCAAACTCAATTACGTACTCGAACTCTAACCAGGTGACTCACGTTACAGCTTTCTGACAATGTAGCACTTGTAGGATCTTCCTATTTTTGCTTTTGCTTGCATCCATTCTACTTCATATTTTGTGAATCTGTTGATCTATTGCCCTCTATTGTGGGGGTTGCCTTGAATTGCCCCAATATCTATTGCCTACCCTGATGTTTCCGACTCTTTGCATATGCAAGTCCATACCTTCTGGTTATACATCTATTTTTATTAGAATTCAATATTGTTCTAAGCTCCCTCTTCTTGCACCACTTGTGGATAGAAGTGGCCAATTTCATGTAATTCTGTTCAACTTCAGATACGCTTCATGTTAATTTTCTGAAACTCTGCCACTACTTAGATGAATCAACTGAAAAACAAGGCAACTGAAAATTGAAATCAAGTTTAACTTTCACCACGATACAGAGTTTCTTAACATTTAACAGGCAATGGAAAATAATTGAGATAAAAACACATGTACACAAAATTGACATGCTTGTTTTACCCAGGAAACCCAAGGCCAAAAGGGGAAAGCCTGCTTTCTTTGTTGTGGTCTTTTATTGATTGTTCTTCGAGCAATTGGATCTATTACAAATCATGCTGCTACTGCAGCCAGTAATTTGTCACTGAGAAAGCGCTAGGATTTTCCTCACTATTCTCAGCTCTACAATTGTTCTTGGCCTGCTCTTGATCACTGCTCTCAGCCGTGCCCTTGATCTCGGCCCTGCATACAATTGTTCTCTGCTGAAGATAGTCTCGAGCTGCTCTGCGAATCCTGATCCTTGCTCCACAATCTTTGTGCTTTTTCGCTCCTCAATCTATGCACACTCCACACAAAAAATAGAAATTGATGCACACAAGAAGACCTAGTCGAATGCCAGTTCACAATAGTGTCACGAGTTTCCTTTGCTAGTTAACTGGAGCAAGTCCCAGTTAAACTTGGACTAGCTCTCAGTTTACTGGCTCAAATTGCTCCTTGATCTCCTCTAGTTGTGATCTGAGTTAACTGAGGACTCGGCCTAACTGAACTTGTCACTGCCACCTCATTTTGTAGTCTAGCTGAAGAAGACTCCAACAAACTGAAGCTCCAACATTATGCATGCAAACTTGATGACCATTCCAGTACACTGGGAATCAACTCATTGTAACTGAAGTCTATCTCATGAACTCGCATTCATGCTAGAGAAAGACTAATTCAAGGTCTTCACTGGCTAAGGCACAAGCCAGGAGACCTTACATCGCTACATTTTATACACTTCAATTATCTGTGCTTATGCTTTATTGTACAACGAACAATACAAATAGGTGTCATTGTTTTGTTTTTCTTCTTTCTGATTGTCTTCTGCACTTGTCCAGAACCTTTGCTATGATTAAATTGAACTGTACTGTCAAAGCATATGTAGTTCAGGGTTTAGATTGATATTTAGTTTCACTCCCAATAAAACCAGTTACTACTTTCTTATTGACTTCTGCACTCATCCAGAATCTGTGCTATGATTAAAATGAAATGGACTGTCAAAGCATCTCTAGTTCAGGGTTTAAATTTATATTTAGTCTAAATAATCAGTGCTAGGCTTTATTGTACAACAAACAATACTAATAGGCCTCTTTTTTTGTTTTTACTTACTGCACTCATCTCGAACCTGTGTTATGATTAAAATGAACTGTACTGTCGAAGCATCTGTAGTTCAGGGTTTAAATCAATAGTTAGTTTCATTCCCAGTAAAAGAAGTTACCTGCATCTGATCATGCAGATGATCCAGATATTCCTTTTCACCAGGAACATCGCGCTTTTCTAAGGGAGCAGGTTTTATTCAAGGAGGTAAAGTACATTAATTGAATTTTCCGTAATTCTTGGATAGAAATTGATTTAAGTCTACTTCTTACTATGAACATTTCCTTGATAGCTACTAGCTAACACCTATCGTGTTTTGTTTTTATTTTATTTTGTAGGCAATCCCAATCAGAGATCTTTCTTTATTATCAAAAATCCATCAAACATATAAAATTAGCTACATAAAGGTACTGTTTTACTGTCCTTACTATGACCTGTCAAGATATTCTGAAAAATTAATTTGTCAACTCTAGGAAAAATTGTGAATAACAAGGTGTAATTATAAAATTGTGTTTTAATTGTTGAAGTTTCTTTGGCTTTGATGCTCATTTGCACTGACAACTTTCAGGATGTTATTTTACCGAGAGTTTTGGATGAGTCCACATCGGCAACTTTGAATTCTATCACCCATACCAATAATGGAGCAGTAAGTATAACAACATGGTACCATGCATACCTTTTCCTTATGCTGATTTTGTTATAGGGGTTAATGCTTATAGATATGATGCCAAGTTCTAACAGGAAACATTCTGTAGGTGGTATCTGGTCTTAAGGATGATAGTGCTTTCATTCAGGAATTATTTGCAAAGTTGAAATCTCCAGATACACCAGATGAAGTGAAGAAAAACCTTGTAAGTTGTACTGCCCATGGATTTTGAAATTTACTACAATTTGACAAATTGCAATGGTTTTGGCAAAACTGAACTTTGGTTCCAATTGCATTATGTTGAAAAATTTAATGTGAGTGGAACCAGAGTTCTTTTTAAGTAGAGCTGTTTTTGAAACTGGAGTGAGGGAAATGTTAAGGTTTTAGTGAGCAATCAAATTCATGAATTTTTGTAAGCATATATCTCTTCTCATAGGTTTAATAAATCTTTGAATGATTACAATCACATCGATATCTGATCACTTCTTTGGACTCTAGCCATAGATTGATAAAAATGAGATTCCATTGTCCTTTGATGTTGGTTAATAGTTAATACTCCTGCTTTACGACCATATTTGACAGCTTAGGCACTTTGTGAAGGCCATATTTTATTTGGTTTTGTTATGGGCCATCCTTGTTGCTTGTTTTGACTTCTACGTATTATTTCTCATCTTCTTTAAAAATACTCGCATTTATATACTCTGATTTTCTCCTTTTGTCTCAGACTCTCTTGTCATTATTATGGCTTGAAACATTGACTAAAAAATACAGAATCTGGGATAGCCCTGATAATACTATCAAACAGAATCAGGCTGCCAAAGCTTCAGAAACAAAATAAACTGTATTGCCATATGCAGTACTTTTATCAGTCTTCCTTCCTCAAAATCCTAAAGATTCCTTTGCCTAAATACACGCAAGTGTTGTTGCCGTATTGTATTATCATTCTAGGTGTATTACTGTTCTAGCCATTCCTCGCTTTATGGCCACTTCTGTGCCAGCAGTCATGTCCGACTGGAATAGTACAGTAGATGTAGATGTTTTCACTGCTTGAATTCCTGCAGAAAACTCAGCATCTCTCTTCCTGGATTCTTCTTGGATGCCCTGTGAAAATCAATGTAGGTAGGATCCAGGATGCCGTCCTTGAGGGAAGATTTTGTGTTCTCAAGAATTTTGATTACCTTTTTTTGTGTTGCACTTGTTTGTTAGATTCCCTTAAAACCCAGTAACTGATTCACAATTTTCTAAGTATAAAATCATGTCGGGCCAGGCAGTAACTCCACAAAACAAACAACTGATTCGTATTATTCCATAGGTAGGTCATTGTTATATACAATAGGGAGTGACTGTTCAGTTCATCTCCCGATGACTGTTCACATTCCTAATTTAATTATTTACATAAAATTCACCCAATCATGAAGAGTAGGTGTCAACATTCCCCCCCTTAATCTGAAGGGATGTTGGTGAGTCCAAGCATCATTCTGAATCGTTCAAGCTTTTCCCTTCCAAGTGCTTTGGTGAAGATGTCTGCAATTTGCTCATTTGTGGAACAATGACGGAGATGAATTGTTTTGGCCTCAACATGATGTCGAATCAGATGATATTTAGTATTGATGTGCTTCGTTCGATCATGGAACTTTGGGTTCTTGGCCAACTTTATTGCAGAGGTATTGTCAATCATGAGTGGAGTTGATTGTACTTGTTTTACCTGCAAATCTTCAAGAATTTTCCTGAACCACACAATTTATTTTGTTGCTTGAGTTGCTGCCACGTATTCTGCTTTTGTTGTGGAATTTGCTGGAACTGATTGTTTGCGTGATCTCAGGAGACAACTCCTGATCCAAGACTCATAGCATATCTTGAAGTTGATACTCCAGTTTCTTTGTCTCCATCGAAGTCTAAATCACAATATCCAATCAAGCTGAAGTCGTCCACCGTGTGTACTTGATTCCAAAGTCTTGAGTTCCCTTCAAGTACCTTAAAACTCTTTTTGCAGCAAACCAATGTCCCTCACAAGGCTTTTGCATAAACCTGGAGAGGATTCCAACAGCAAAGAAATGTCTTGTCTGGTAGTAGTGAGGTAGATGAGACTTCCTACAAGCTGTCTATACTTTGTTGCATCCTCAAATTCCCTTTCCTTCAATAGATGTGAGCTTTAAGTTTTGTTCCATTGGAGTAGAAAGAGGATTGCACTCTGTCATGCCAAATCTGTTTAACAAATCTCCAATGTATTTCTTTTGAGAAAGAAATATGGATTTTGGATGTTGGGTTACTTTAATGCCAAGATAGTAATGAACATAGCCCAAATCAGTCATTTCAAAACTTTTTCCTAATTCTTTCTTTATGGATGCAATATAACTTTCATTGTTCCCTGTCATCAAAGATCATCTACATGTATACAAGATATACAACTGTTTTGCCAACTTTCTTGACAAATAAAGTTGCATCATCAAGATCAAAATGATTGAAGTTGAGTTTCAGAAGATGCTCAGTTAGCTTTTCATACCAGGCTCGTGGTGCTTGTTTTAGGCCATACAAGGACTTCACAAGTTTGCATACTTTATGTTCATGTCCTTTCACAGCAAATCCTTCAGAGGCTAGGACATAAAAACATTCTCTTTTAGATCTCCATTCAAGAAGGCAGTTTTTACATCCATTTGATGGACTTTCCAACCGTTCTGAGCTGCTAGTGCAAAGAGTGTTCGGATGGCGGTCCATTTTGTTGTGGGGGCAAAATTTTCCTCATAATCAACCCCTTCCTTCTGTGCAAAACCTTTTGCCACAAGCCTAGCTTTGTGCTTGTCAAGTGAGCCATCAGCTTTGTACTTGTTCTTGTAGACCCACTTGCAGCCAATTGGTTTGGTTCCAAATGGAGGATCAACCAGCTTCCAAGTTCCGTTCTTTATGAGGGCATCATACTCCTTTTGCATTGCTTCTTTCCATTCATCATGAGAAGCAGCTTCTTTAAAGGAAGTTGGTTCAAAATCTGTAGACAAGTTCAATTCACAATCATAAGAAACATCCATATCAACAGGTGAATTAGAGTCATCTACATTACCTCCGTTTTGTCGATTTGAATTTCTGGTTCCTGTTTTTCCAATTTCATTAGGATGAACACTTTCAAGTGTCTTTGTCAGCCACTGTGGGGGACCTTTCTGAGATGGTCCAGGCTGCTCTGTTGATTGAGTTGGGAGTGAATCAAGATTGAGTCTCCCAATTCTATCAATTACATCACTTAAAGCATCATCCGTTGTTGGAGTTTCAGTCGGGGGAGAGTATTCTTCAGAAGAAGATTCCACATGTTGATCTTGTATAGGAATCCCCCCTTCAAGATGTGGAATCTGATTCTCAAATTCTTGAAATGATTTCGTTTTTGCGAATCTATCCAAGCGATCAAGTTGCCGCTCAACAACATTGTCAGATTTGGATGATTCAAGAAAAATTACATCTCTAGATATAACAAACTTTTTATTTTATTCATCATAGAGGCGGTATGCTTTGGAGGTATTTGAATACCCCAAGAAAATACACTTACGACTTCTAGCACCAAGTTTGTTTCTATGTACCTTTGGTATCAAAGCATAACAGTTGGAACCAAAAATCCTGAGATGTTTTACCGAATGAACATGTCCATACCACAATTCATAAGGAGTCTTGTTTCTTATAGCACTAGATGGACATCTATTCTTTATATATGC
>APFE031347096.1:107259-119806 GCA_000404065.3 Pinus taeda
TTCAAGATTGTTCTATTCATTCTTTTAGCTACACCATTCTGTTGGGGATTATAAGGCACAGTTGTTTGATGTTTAATCCCATGTTGGGGAAGATATTGTTCAAATTCATTTGATGTATATTCTTTTCCATTATCAGTGCGAATAGACCCAATATGAGATTGTGCATCATTTTCAATCCATTTATGAAAATCCTTGAATGTTAGGAAAGCATCAGATTTGTTCTTCAATAAATAAACCCAACACATTCTGGTGTAGTCATCAATAAATGTCATGATATATTTATTTCCATTTGCAGAAGGAACAGGCATTGGACCACATAAATCTGAATGAATAAGTTCAAGCTTCCTATGTGCTCTTGAATGTGAGTCATGAAAGGACTGTTTGCTATGCTTTCCTAGAATGCAAGCATCACATTGCTTAAGTTTTCTAGGAATTGTAGGCAAACCAGCAACACCATTTTTCTTCAATAAACGGAGACTGTCATAGTTTAAATGTCCAAATCTAGCATGCAATAATAAACTTGATGGAAGTGTACCTTCTTCATGATGAGAAATATATGAGAAATGTTGTGCATGAGCAGATGTTCCTTGCAGTTTGAAAAGTCTTTCTTCTTCTATTCCCCTCATGACAAGTGAGTGATCATATGATTTTCTCACCTCAAGCTTGCCATCAAACATATGAATGGAGTGACCTTGCTGGCGGATGTAGACCAAGGACAACAAGTTTCTCTCGAGCTGTGGGAGATATAAAACATGATCAAGAAGAAAGTCTGAGAGACCAGGCAGTTTAAGCCTGATTGTGCCAAGCCCTGATGGCTTGATTTTTGACTGATCTGCAAAGTAAACTGCTCCATCAACATTGTCAGTGAAATCTTCAAAAAAGTCTTTTCTATGAGTCATATGACAGGTTGCTCCTGAATCAAGCAGCCAGTCATTTTTCCAGGAAGCAAGTGAAGTGTTAAACAAATCTTCATTTACTCCAATGTTACATTGTGCCTCAATATAGTGAGCGATTCAGGTGCTTTACCTTTGTCTGTATCATCAGTTTTACCTTTCTGTTGGTTTCTTCTCTGCTCAATTTTGTCCCATGGTAGCTTGCATGTAGAGGCATCATGTGATCCATTTCTTTTGCAGCGTATGCAGTGCAAATCTGCCTTTTTTTCTTGAGGGTGTCTGCTCCCCCTGCCTCTGAAATATCTTCCTCTTCCTCTTGAATGCATACTGTAACAAAAAAATACTTTTGCTGATAGAAAAATGATTCTGATATCAAAATGTATTTTGGCCTCAAATTTAAACACAGTCCAACGCAAGAGCGTTAACTATGTTAGTCACTTTGAAAGCAGCTTTATAAAAAAAAACAACACTATGGTAGCCCAACAACGTGGTATATATTTCCAGCAACGACAACAAACACTATATACAAAGTGTATTAAAGTCATCCAAACGCAATTGATATACTATTGATCATTGGAAGGCATGAACATAGTTCTGCAGCGGTAAAGATCTTCACCAAACAGAATGCTTTAAGAGTATCAAATGCTATTCATAAAATGTGAATAGAATTCCGCTTCAGGTAGCGTTCACCGTGTCTCAAAATTAGTGTTCACGGAGCCAAAACCTGCAGGTCATATCAACAGCAGCGTTAAACAACGTTCAAAACTCCAAAACGTTCAACACACAGCCACAATTTTCAATTTAATCGTGGAGTATTCAAACAATTTTAATATTACTGTATTATTCAGACCTCGAGCAAGACAAAAGGAGAAGAATCAATTCGGAATGTGATACCAAACTTTGGAATAGAACGGGTCTCGATTCGCCAGAGAGCGCTTCCGCTGCGCCACAACAGCTGCAAAACTTTGGAATAGAACAGGTCTCAGTTTGCGAGGGAGCGCTTCCGCTACCCCACAGCTAGCACCACGCTTCTGCTTCGCCAGAGAAGTGTCCACAACTCCGCGGTTCGATCCTGCGTGGAGGCACCAGCTCACTAGAATTCGGCTGTTCGAACCAGCTCAGAAAGGGTTCTTATGCACTGGAGTTCTTTTTTTATAAAAAATTGCGCGACCAATAATCACCGACGGTCCACCAAGGATGAAGATATGTAGCGCTCAACAGATGGAGCACCAAGCCGAGGAAGTGCCCACGGCTTATAAAAATGGCAGTCATAAGTTATATGAAGGTATTTGATATAACATTAAAGTGCATGCATTCCGCAGACACAGACAACATGAGACCATCAACAATAGTCCGTGGACATACTTCCGCGTGAAAGTGAGGTGGGAGTCCTTGGTTTTGCTCAAAGGAACCTACAACGAGTGGGAGATGCTGGGGATCTGCACAGTCATAGTATGCAATGATACCATGTCAGGCGCAGTTACCATGTCAGAGACGTTTATGAATCAGTCAGTGAACTGAACAGTCAGACAGGACAGAGTAATTAGGTGAATGCAATTCATGCAATGGAGGCACAGATGCAATAACGCTCCTTTTTTTTGTTTATGAATCAGTTAGGCAGAGGGGCAGCTAATTTTATGAAGAACCTGCTCAGCTATATGAAGAGCAGACAGGGAGTTACAAGGGACACAAAGGCTAAAAAGAGCTGGCTCTGATATCATGTCAGGCCAGGCAGTAACTCCACAAAACAAACAACTGATTCGTATTATTCCATAGGTAGGTCATTGTTATATACAATAGGGAGTGACTGTTCAGTTCATCTCTCGATGACTGTTCACATTCCTAATTTAATTATTTACATAAAATTCACCCAATCATGAAGATTAGGTGTCAACAAATCAGAAATACAAACAACTGCTGCACTAGAAACTTATAGTGCAAATGCACTGAGGTTTCTAAATTAGCATGCACAGCGGAAAATAAATAAATTAGAAGACAAACACATCTCACACATAGAACACAAGATATACCCAGGAAACCCCAACTCTGGGGAAAACCTGCAACTCTGTTTGTCTTTTCATTATCTTCAGCAAAATGATTTTCTTTGGAAAATTACAGCAAGGGAAAATGTCCCTTTCTCCACAGACAAACAACTGATCAGCTCTGAGATAGATTGATCTCTCCCTAATGCCGTATGGCTGCACATATCTGGCTATCTGCACCCATAGTAAGGACACGTAGGCTTTCCTTTCCTGTGCACATTTGCAAAATGGAGTCTGCGCTAAAGCTGTCTGAGATGTGAAAATATGATCCTCACTCTATCTCTCCTTCCCGGATGCCGAAACACTGTGATCTGCTGAACCCTGATCTCTTCCTCTCACTGATCTGACACACTGCTTGTGCTCAACTGACTTGCCACTTACTCGCTCTATCTCCTTGTATTTTTTTGACCCAAACCCTAAAGTCACTTTCAATGGCTGAGATTAGATGCGATAAAGGGTTGAGAATAAATCATAAGTTGATTTGGGATTTTTTTGTTGGGTTTTAGGATTTCTTTCTATAATAATTTCTTTCTTTAAATTTTTCCCAAGTCGAACTTTAGGAAATAGTTAAATAATTTAATATTTTGCTAAAGTGCTATCTTCTGGGTCCCTCTGCTAGCCTTAGCACTTAGGCAAGCAGAACCGTTCTCTACTCCAATCAACATTGTTTAACTGGATGTTCTCATGATTAAGCGGCAATTTTCTAATTAATCTTTTTTCCCTGTACATGGAATTTTATTTCTTATGAATTAGCTCTTAGTTCCAATTTTTTAGAAGTTAGACGTTGTCCAACGTTTTGTCCTCTCAGCACCTATGCAATTGGAATTATTGTATTTGCTTTCGCAGTCCCATCAGCTCTTTTTGGCTCCATATGAAATTTATATAATCTTCTTTCTGTCTTTCTTAACTTATTGTCTTCCAGATGCTTCCTTTTAGCTTCTCTTGATATAACTGCCTGTCTCCTTTAGTGTTGTCTATTTTTTGACAGAATTGGTTGAGGGCTCTGCTTTCATTTTTATGAAACATTATATTTTTTATCTGATGTTTTGACATATGAAAGCTGGGATGATCTTTGAGATTGCTTCTGTGGATGTTTAATTTAAACAGACTGGGGCATTTTTTTTAATCTGATATTGCTTTATTTGGAATTGATGTGATATGCTCTTTTACTTGGAATATGCTATTCCACTTGTTGTGAATAGATGTGGCAATCTTCCCCCATATGCATAAGTTGTGTGCCAGTCTAGCATGTGCATATAATTAAGCACCTACAAATTTCTTACGGTGGACCTTCTCAGTTACAATTCAACCTTGCACCATGCGGCCATATAAAAACTGTTATCTTGTGTCATAGTTTATTGTCTCATGCAGCTTACATATTTTGTCATATATCAGCTCAATCTTTTACATCCTACTTATTATACTTTGCAGATTTTGTTCCTTCAAGAATTTTGTAGCCTAAGCAAAAGCCTCCTCCTTGCCAACCAGATGCGTCTTTTTAGGTATGTTGCATGTTATTGGCAATGGCATGCTCATATACTTCAATTTTATTATTTAATATGAAGGAACTTGATTCTTGTGTATTCTCATGGATCTTTCACTCTGTTATTTACTTTCTTGCAGGGATCTGGTCGATAATGGGTTGTTTGAAATTGTTACCAGTGCTCTGCAGAGTGAAGATAGACTTCTTCGTCTAACTGGGTATAGGATTTTCTTGCCTCTTGGATATTTAGTTGTGGTTGGAAAACTTTTTATTTTCAAATAATTGACAATATGCATAATTTGATTAATTGCAGGACCGATATATTAATTGTGGTCCTAAATCAAGATCCTTCTCTTTTGCGTACATTTCTGATACAGCAGCAAGGAAATATCCTTCTTGGGCTTTTGGTATGTACTATCAACTGCTTTTAAATTGCATGAAATTTGTAAACATGTTTTGGTTCTAGTGCTTGTATATCACTCAGCTCTGATGAGAGTCTCATTAGAAGCTGATTTCCAGTTTTGAGTGAGTTTTTTTATTGCTATATATTGATGATTGTACTGATATTTTTTCATTTCAGGTAAAAGGAATGTCAACTGACTATGGAGAAGATATGCACTGCCAGTTTCTTGAAATCATTCGCATGCTGCTCGACCCTTACACAATGGCTGGGTCTCAGGTCTGTGATTTTTCCCATGCTTATTTGTAGTTAAAAACAATGACGATTACAAAATGGTTGCATCATGTTTTTGATCCTTTCTAAAATATATAACTAGCATTTTGCGAGAAATACAAGAGAAAGAACTCTTACAGATTACTTTGCTGTAAAATGCTGTTGCAATTATATGAAACTATTTTCTTTATTTGAATAGGATTCAGAAATGAGCATAAATTTTCTGTATTCATGATGGGATTAATGATTACAAATTGAGTAAAGTTTACAACAGTAATAATAATAATAATCATCATCATCATCATCTAAATACGGCAGAGCCAGACACCAAATTGATATATGAGACCTCATTGTTTGTGGGATAATGGACCCCATCTGTGCAGTGATTTGACTGCTTAGTCTAGGAGGTGTACATAATACATGTACTGTCCTCCAAATGCTAAGCATGACTTTGTGTAGATAAATTTGAATTTCAGCTAGGTAAAATTTTTAGAAAAACGTTTCTCGTATAAAAATATCAGATTGAAAGAAGGTCAAAAAGAATGGAGCATGTTTTGCAATGATACTTATCCGGAAAGAAACATTCATGTTGCTATTGATTATTGAAGCCTTCCTGCGGAAAACAATATATGTAAATCCTTCTTGGCTTTTAATTTTGGGACAGTCCGAAATTTGATGATGCAGAAACCTAAGCTAAATCTTTTAAATGCTCAGTGCCATGTTAACTCTTACCCACCATCACACAATGGTTGCAGAAATAGAGTCGGTTTATTCAGTTGTTATATATAAAATTTATGCAGAGCTTTGCTACATGGCTTCTGTTTCCACTTCCTTCTCTGATATGTTGTTCACATTGGTGATGAGAACACTTACTGGAGTGATATATGGCTTGGTCTTAGCAACTCATGCTTATGTACTTATCATCATTGTCCTGAATGTGCTGTAACATCTTTTTGTTGCATCTCTGCCTTGTATGCTAAGAGGGATGTTCTATCCTGTCAAACTTCTGTCTCATCTCTGTCTGGGATATGGTTGTTTCTTTATTGCGCTGAGAGGCGCTCTACGGCCCTGTATAGGGGGAGATGTATAGACGTACATTTGTAAAATTTATCATTTAACATAAGCATTTTAACGTTTAACATTTATATGTCGCCTCATTCAAAAAATCAAAACACATAACATATATAATGTTATACAAATATTATGTGTCTATCAATATCAATACAATCATTGTTTCGATCATCAAAATTAATGAGAAAAATCATAGGGTTGAAGAAGTGAAGAAGGATCAAAGAAGTGAAATATAACTAAAGTTTCAAATTAATTTGTTTCTTGGTTTCTTCTTCAGAAGAGCAAAGACAAAACCACAAATATGTGGATATCATCATCATCATCATTCTCATCCCTCTGCCAAATAGGAAGGAGGACACTTAAATCCACTATTTATCAACTCTGCAGAAACTTACATTTTTTTGTTTTGTTACCGTTGTTGAGTTGTTTTGTTCAGTTCATGCCTGGAATTTCACTTCACCACAGGTAAATTTTTTCTACTACATTTCATTTTATTTAATGTCTTCTGCAAGTTAATAATATATTTGAAACTTACATTTTTTTTGCCTTAGTTGAGTTGTTTCGTTTTGTTCAAGTCTGAAATTCCACTTCACTCCAAAATATTTTTTCCTACTATCTTTAATTTTATTTAAAGTCTTCCGCAAATTAATCATATTTTTTTTTTTGTGCAAAAGTGGAACTCACAAATTATCCAGGGTCAATATTCTATATCTCACTGCTTCTGGAATTTTCGTTGATTTTTGAATAACTTTCAACTTGTAAATTTACAACATTAAGTACCAAGTCAAAAAGGAAACTAATAGTCTATTTAAAGTACATGAAAAGTTGCTGAATTTCCTAAGACAATAATTATAGTGTTGTTCCAATTTATGTACAACTTATGCAATTAATTACAGAATGGAGATAATAGATATATATATTATATATATATATATTATATGTTATTTTAGTAAATGCTAATAATATATGTGGATAGGTATTATTTTTTTCAGGGTGATATGTTATTTATTTTATCATGATGTTATTCGTTATATGATAATTTATATGGTGATTTTATATTTGTATTATGTAAATGTGAAAAAGTAAATATAGGATTAATGTAAAAAATAAAAACATAACATATGCAATGTAAATTTTAATTAAAAACATAACATATATAATGTAAACTTTAATTCTGCTGGAATAAAGATGTAAGATTAAAGTTATGGTTAGAGTTAAGATGTAAATTTTAATTACGTTGGAATTATTTTTTTAAGAAGGGTTTGGTTTAAATTCTGTGTAAGATTGGTTGTGTTTTACAATCTAGTATAGAGAGATGTATCAACTTAGATCCATCTTAACTCCAGATCTACCAAGCGTCGAGAGGGATCAAATCTCTTTTCACTTTAAAAGAGGTTTGTATCTCAAGAGATTTGATCCCTCTTGGCGCTTGGTAGATCTGGAGTTAAGATGGATCTAGGCTGGTTTCTTTATTTCGTGGTTGGCCTCGTGTTGATAGAATATGTATTAATGTAAGTATTACTTTAATAATGGCCAATTAGGTACTAGACTTGGGCATTAATAAAGTCAATTATGATTTATTTTATTTTTAAGCTTTTTATGTCTTATTTCACTTCAGTGTGTATTTCAGTGTAATCCCTCAATTATAAAGTGGATCATCTCCACTCCTTTGTAACCTATATAAGAAAGCTTTCGCTTTCTCACTATTCACTCAATACAACAACTCTTTCAAGTGTTATGGGTTTCTTTATATGCTTGGTTTCTGTAATATGGTGGTATTAGAGTCAATTTAATCCGCTAAGTATGATTTTTTCTTGCATTGTATGATGATCTGGAGAATCAGAAAAATGTTATTAGATTGAAGAGTGTGCGAGAGCATGAAGACCTAGGGACTGCTGCTAGTAGAGACAAATTGAGGGATTGCAAATGTAGTACATTAAAGAGCCAAAAGGGTTTCATTGAAACCAGATCCAAGGAGAAATTGCCTGTTTTGATGTTGGTTATAAGAAGATCCGACTGTTTTTGAACTGTTTGAGGGTAGATCTATCTAGATTGGTCAAGTTTCATACTGGTCTGTAGATTTAAGTATTTTTGGGCTGATCTGGGGCAGATTTCTCACTAATCTGCATGTTTCCCATTGGCGTGTGGCTGCTACAATTGTTTAGAGCTATCGATTTTTTTCACATTCTTGACTTGTATCTATCACTTCATTATCCAACATAATGCTAGAAGGCAACTATAAGTTCTTCGGGAAGGACTGCAATATGTGGAAGCATCACATGTTTGCTATTTTTGAGTATAGGTGTTTGTCAGACATCACTTTTGGCACTGACACACAACCCATTGTTGTGGGTAAAGATTGGGACAAGTTTGATGGCCAAGACAAAGAAGTCGTAACTTTGATCAAATTGTTCGTGACAGATGAATGCTACTAGCGGTTAGAGAGGGAAGACTTAAATTGCAATTTGGAAGCATTTGGAAGATCTGACTGTTTTTGAACTGTTTGAGGGTAGATCTATCTAGATCGGTCAAATTTCAGCTATTGGTCTGTAGATTTAAGTATTTTTGGGCTTCATCTAATTGCTATCCATTCCTTTCCTGATTTCTTGTATGCGATAGCTCGATTTTAGAAAATGCATGGCATCAGGATTCAGGGTATGGAATGCAGTGAGAAATGTTACGGAAGTGCTCATATGATGCACTGAAACATTAAATATAATATCTAAAAGAAATTCTATTTATTGGTGTCATTGAGGGCCCATTTTGCGGATCTTCGAGTGTATGAGATGTCATTGTTTCTGAATGTTTCAACACTGAATGTCTAAGCTAGCAACTGTATTATGTTTTTTTGGTCTATTGGTTGATTGTGGAGGGCAACTCTAGCCAACTTCAACACTTTCGAGAGCAGGCATGATTCATTAATGGTAGACCCATGTTCCGTTGTCTCATCGACATGGATACTTCTGCGGAATTCAGATATTTACAATTACTCTTGATCTATGATTGCACTTTTTCAATTTGAATAAATTATCATGACTGAAATGACTTCGAGCAAATCTGGTTTCGCTGCTTGGTTTGCTTCTTGTGGAAGGATAGGATCAGTGCCAGCTACAGATGCCAGTGCACTTCAACACTGTATGCCAATTATATGAGAGTTTTGTGTTCAGGTCTGATTTCAAGTCAGGCTTGCTTGCTTACAATGCCAATTAAGTAAGCAGAACTCTGTTTATACAAATTCAATTGAGCATTCCAGAATCCAAATCTGTTTGCGAGCTGAGTGTATACTCTACTATTTAAATGTGCAATCATATCTGGAGAACTTGATCTCTTTTATAACAAAATTCATATCCAGCACTTATACAACAGGCCACCGGCTTCAGGCAGCAGAACAGTTTGCAGTCCAGTGCCCCCCTCCAGCCCCTCCTCAAAGCAATGCTCCATCTTGAGCTTCCTTCCTTTGTCCTTGGATGTTCGGGGAGAGAGATCCAGTGGACCATGACATGTTTGTTTTATTACTTGTATTCCAGATCCTGGATATGCCTGTACCTGTATTGTACATCTTTATCTGAGATTGGCCTCTTGCATCAGAGCCTGGAGCTTGATTACTCATGGTTTAGATTAGATCGTATTTTACTCTCTGGATCCTACCTTTTGTAGGAGCTGCTTTAGCACTCTGGCTTTGTATTCACTTCATTATACCCAGCAATCCCTTTTACCTACTTTAGTGGCCATTTTTGGACATTATTGAAATAATCTTTATTATCTTAAACCTATTATAAATCTGCTCATTCACTGTCATTCCTGCAATTACTAAAAATCATGGCTCTTTGCTCTGGCCATTGCTATCACAACCCATGAACATTAAATGAATAGATATCCATAAACTCTTATATGGATGGCTGTAGTTGATGGTTAGGGTGCATGTGCTTGGGTAGATATGGTTGTGCTCTGTTGAGAATTGAGATATGCAGCGGAACAGATCCAACACAATGCTGGTGATTGAGTGAACAGTGCTGTAGATGCTATTTTTCACGCTCTGTAAATAGCATATGCTGCAATGGGTTTGCATGAATCAAACGGAAACACTGTGGCTAAAGGCCCACACAACAGTCGACACTTTTAATTTTACCAGTGATAGAGTGAGGAATTATGATGCCATCTTAGTTATTCTTGCAACTCTTTTCGCCCCATGTAACAAAGCAACCCTTCCTCCTTCATGTAGGCAAAGGTAAGAAATTCTTCAAGGATCAAGGCAGTTCAATAACAAGGCTCAAAACCATTACAACAATACTTTATGGGCTCATCATGTCACTTGTGGGAATTGAACCTTGGTGGGGAGTATAACAATCTTTACTTACAATCCCCTGAGATAAGCCCAGTTGACTTATTCTTGTGACTTATACAAGCAATAAATCAAAACTAGTGATCAAGCAAAACACTAAATTGGTTGTGGGTAATCATATGAAGGTGAAATTGAGATGTGGAATGTGGTTTTTACATTGAATCAGCAAAACATTTACCCACAATCAAGTAATTGCTAATGCAGCAAGCAATCACAGGGATTTTAGGGTGCTGTGGGAGACATCAGATATTAAGTTTGTGGTGCTGGAACAAATTATCACAACAGAAATAATTAACAGATCAATACAATCACAGATTATCTAACCAACCATAGGTATATTATGCTGGAAACCCAAATGGGAAAACCAGCAAAGATATCTTCTGTTAATGTTCAGAAATATTACAAATTGGAGCTATACACTTTTAATTAGAGAGTTTGTGTATTCTTGCTGGCAACATTTTGCAGATTGTGGCTTTGGCTAAGATATAATCTTTGTTTATCGTGGACAGGCTTACACTCCTTTCTGCGGCTTGGAGCCCTTTGTGACTGCCTATCTTCTTCTTCTCAAGTTTTCATTTTTTGACATCTCTTGTATTTTTTTTCATCCTTTAATGCATCCTCTATTATAATGATGCCTTGCAATGCTGACCATCAATTGAGTTTCAGGACACGCCCCTTGGGGGCCCTATGCCCTGATGATATCGATTTGGACTGGTATTGAGCTGGCATTAGCCAGCTTGGATCTTAATGAACTAGGGGCACAACCAGTCACTTCTAGTGATGATGATCCATTTGAATGGTCATCCTCCACAATGCTACACCAGTGAGTGCAGATCTTGGATTGAAGATAGAGGATGGAGGAGAGAGCAGTGGTGCTGGTGGAGATTTCAATTTCAATGAAGTTGAGGTGGAGAGGGATGTAGGAGAGAGCAGTGGCATTGATGGTGATTTTGACGATTTTGAAGTGGAGGAGGACTATTGATAATGTAAGTCACTGAGATTGAAGCTTGAAATTTGAGTTTAAACAAATTTGAAAATTTGGGGTAAAGTTTGGCGAACATCTTTACAAATTCTGCACGTATTAAAGAAATTAACAGAGAGGAAGTTTCCACTGACTGTAAGTGTCACAGCTGGGAGGGCTGAGACCAGAATATAGAAATCGAACCTAATTCTGTCCCTATGTTATTTCTGTCAGAAATTTTTGTTCCTATGCAAGCTATAGTGCCGATATATGTGTGCAGGTTCCATGGCTAAAGTTTGTAGGTCACAGCTAATACAAATTATAGTTCACACACTGGAGGGTCTACAAA
Organism: Pinus taeda; assembly: GCA_000404065.3. Lineage (NCBI taxonomy): Eukaryota > Viridiplantae > Streptophyta > Pinopsida > Pinales > Pinaceae > Pinus > Pinus taeda. The sequence goes on from APFE031347096.1 coordinate 119,074, forward strand.
AATTAAAGGTAAACAAGGCTGACACTCGATGGGTCTTAAATTTAAACTGCGAATATATAAAAGGTTATGTAATGCCTTAGTAATAATGTGTGTTGTATATCAACAGGTAGTTGAATTGTACGAGGCCCAATTATAAAGATCCTTGGTCATTTTGGATTCTGGTTAAAATTCATAAAAACTATTGTGGAAGTTTTATTCATCGCAATAGGAGGGGTAATTACTGGTTGGAGATGGCTTATGTCTTAAGTTTACTATGGACAATGGTGAAGGAAGGAAATTGTCCTAATTATTTTCATTTAGAGGACTATTGGATGAAGTATATTGTTGAGTTGTAGAAAACCGCAGAATCCCCCATGATTATGGATGATGGAGAAGGATGGAAGAAAGAATTGGCCTAATTATTTTCGACTAGAGGACTAATGGATGAAGCATATTGTTGATTTGTAGAAAGCTTAAAGTTTAAGAACATGTCTTTCTTCCTCAGAGGTCATAGGTTCAAATCTACAAGGGTTTAGAGTATGTACACCTCCATAGACTTAACAGTCAAATTGCTGCGTGGAGTTGAGTCCCTTGTCCCACAAACAAGGGGTTTTGATATGATGACCTTAAAATTAAATTATTGTTTTATTATTATATTAAAATACAAGGTTTTGTTAACGGGTAGAGTGTGTACACCACCATCGATTTTATCTGTCAAATTGCTGTATAGAGTTGGGTTCCTGGTCCCACAAAC
>APFE031347096.1:124554-162155 GCA_000404065.3 Pinus taeda
ATGGTTTTCGGTCCAGGGTTTTGGACGCGATGGTTTTCGGTCCATGGTATTGGATGCTTCGGCATGTATAAATATGTATTGTAACATTGAAAGGAATATAATGAAAAATCAAGCTGGTAGTCGGTTTTGGGATCCAGTGGGAAATCTCTGTGTATATGTGTTTTATGTGTTATGCTCTCGCATTTTTATTTTTTCTTGTGATTTAGAATTCGTATGCAGGTAATTTCTGTACGGGGTTAAAAACTACACATGTGGCAACCCAAATTATGGTGGGCAAAGTTATGCAAAAGTGTTGCGCAAACGAGGTACCTGGACTGGTGGTCACACTGGCCGAGCAGTGCGTGGAGGGGGTCCAGTTTAACTGGTCTGAATTCCTTTACACATAATTCTTAGATAATTACCACAAAGCCCAGGAGTAGGGTAAAACATTCCACTATGCATGACTATTACTTTCCATGGTGCTCATAGCTGGGGAATTGCTAGAGGGCAGTCAATTCCCCACAATTGGTAGGTATTTATCGGAGGCTACAAAGTACGTTTCACTCTGGGCCACAAAGGATCGACAAGGATACACGACACCAAGATCTTCTTGGTGCTCATGGAGATGACCATCCGGATGTGGATCAACCATAAGCCATGCTTGTCGCCCATAGTTTACAACAGTTTGCAGAGTTTCACAAAATTTAAGGCAGACATGCACAACATATATATCAAGGCACGCAAGGATTTGACGAAGCAGTGGAAAAAGCTACCTTTTGTAGCCTCTAACAATCCCATTTTCACTATCTTGGAGGAATGGCCTCCGGAATGGCATGACCCTGATATTGCAAAGCTTGAGAGGTCGGCAGCGCAGAAGATGAAAGACAATGCCAAGTTGCACATCACACAGTTGTCTGAGAAAAGGCGTAACGAAAAAGTAGCTGTTGAGGTGTGGGCAACATGGGAAGCAGCATATAAAGCAACCAAGCAGTAAATGGCCACAGCAAAAGCAGCAGCCATGAAGGTGGGTGAGGGCCAAACAATGCCTTCGCACGGATAGAAGGTAAAGGAAGAAAAACAAAAGAAGGAGGTGCAGAGCCACATACCACGTCCACACAGTTGAAGTGCCAACACCCGGCAGAGCGAGCAGGACCAAGGAAGAAGGTCAAGGCCTCGAAATTGTCCATTGACCCAATCACCCTAACCAAGGGTGATCTAAATGACATCAGTGAAACAGTGGACGATGTCACAAATGAGGCTCTTCAGAATTTCATGCAGGAGCACCAGACTATGTTGGGGAACCTCAGAGTGCAGTTGAAAGACTTACAAGTGCGCCCCCCTCAGGTTGGTACCCTTTCAACCAACCTCGCAGTCAAATCCACGCCAGCAGAGCAGATGTTGTCTGCACGGATGACGAACACAATCGTGTTGCCGGAAGGGGCTCTAGTGACACCAAATGAGGATGACAGGCTATTGGTTAGCATGATGAAAGGTCTTGGGGTTAATCTAGCTACCCTTCTGCGTGAGACATTATATCTATTGTAGGATGGGATAACGGCAGAGCTACGCATGAGGGAGAGTCGTGTGCTCCAAGTTCTTAGTGAGTAGAAGGTAAACATGGAGCAACTCAGCTTGCAGCACGATGAAGTGGTGTCACAAAATAAATAGCTAGTGTAGGTGATAGGTGATGCTTGTCGAAGCATCCCAGAGCTGACCATCCTAGCAGATCTACCAGCGAAGGTGCGGATCCATAGGTTAGCAGTAGGAGTTCACGAGGCTAGGGAAGAAACAACAAAGGTTCAACTGGAGCTGAATCTTTAGATCGCCGAGCTACAATTACAGGTGTGGTCATCCAATCCTATGGAAGTCAGATAATAGTGTGCCAATGTTATCATAGCAAGATTGGAAGAGAGCGGAGGTGCAGTGCAAGACTACACCAACATGTTGGAAGAATTAATTGAGGTCCTCATAGCTCTACAAGAGGACCCCAACATCCAGCACTTAGAGACAGAGGCACGGGAACTCCAACAACAATATGACAGTGTTCAAGGAACTACGCAGATAGTGGTCCTCACCTAGCGGCTTGCAAGGATGCAGCAGGCTAAAGCACTGAAGGAATAGGTGGACGGGGCATGACACAAGGAGGGAATTCTCAAAGCATGTGTCCAGCCTTGGATCAACAAGACCTTCACCATCACGGCAGACATCGAAGGCAAGCTCGCGAGCATACAGGGGATGCACACATTGATGCAGAGAAGCACCCCAGACACAAAGGTCTCAGAACAAAGTATGCAACAAATCCAACAAGTAGCAACTCAATGCACTGTTGAGCTCCATGTAATTTGAGAATAGTTGGAGGAACTCCGCACTAAGATCGCCACGTCGATAGAGTGACTTGAGGGTGAGTCACGATGTTTGTGTTGGGGGCTGTTGGGCATGGAATCCCCCCAAGGCATGTTTTGGGTCTCAAAGCCCAATTTTTGACCGAATTTTGTTGTAAAGCTCCACAAATTACGGGCGCAGAAGTATGTTAGAGTCAAAGGGTTGTCCACCCTATTTTTGTAATGTAATGTTGACCTACCCATGGTTCGAAGACCTATAAATAGATCGAGTCTCTAAGTGTAAAAAATATATGTTAGTAGGAGAGTAAGAGTCTAATTGACTAAGTGAAGTGTGTCTTTAGGTCGTAGAGTAGGATAAGGCTCTGCAACTGAGTGCACAGAGGCCTAGTAGTCCGTAGCTGAGTGCACGGACCCCTGCAGCTGAGTGCGTAGGGCAGAGTCGAGTCTATAACTGAGGAAGAAATTAATAAAGAGAATTTTTATCATAATTCTGTGTATCCGTTCTTGGGTTAATGCATGTTTGATATAATTTGTGAATATACTTCTTATTTACTGCACACACCTGTATGAATGGTTTATGTTATTAAGTATAACTTAAAGCATGCAAGTAGGCTGAGATAATCAACTAAAATTTGAATACCACTAAATTCGTGGGTAATAAAGCAGAAGCGCAGCATAGGACTGCATGAAGGCAGTATCTCAGGCTGCGAGGTATGGGAAAGTGCGTGAAGCAACTTGCATGCAGGGTCAAACTGCGAACCACTAGAACTCATCAAACATCTCCAGGGTGCAGAAACCTGGTTCTATCACCCTCCCATACTACTTTGGGTGAGACCTCAGTCCGCGCTCCGCGGACTGTTGCTGAAAGGGCGAGTAGTACCGAGATTTGTTTGGCTAAATCAACTCTAAACCTGGGTCAAAGCCCAACAAGTCAGCACAAAAAAATCACAAAATATTGAAAGCATAATACTAGCAACATACACCATGACTCAACCCCCATGGTTCTTAGTGCTTCCTAGAGAAATATCATCTCGAACCTTCTTCAAGATCTATGGTAGTCTCGTTTTCCATGCAATTCCCTACATCATACTGAGATAAACAAACAACTGTAAGTGCATAAATAAATATAGCAATATACCAATTACCTTGCCCTATTATACCCAACGTTTTGCCCTATTATTGAACACCTACACATATCATCTCTCAAGGTATTCAAATTCCTTTGATGAATCCAACTATAACTGTGAACCATTTATTATGCCTACATCTGATCAACCATCTTTCGTGTAGCTTCCACAACCTCAAAGTGCTTCCACTGCAATTTAACTTGCTCTATTCCTCAGTCCTAAAGCATGAGCTTATTCTGCTATAGGATGCATTGATGCTCTACCACGACTCTCCCCCTGGTTCCACTTCCAACTCAATTATGGATACCTGGTGACCTACCTTCCTATTATCCATTGTTCCATAGATTCATGGAATGCTCTAACCTACAACCCTAATTGTTTGTGCCTTTTGTTCACTATAGATCTGAGGCCTATCATGATCCCACTGCACCACTATGATATAAAGGGAAATCCTTCTTACGATGATCTCTACCACAGTTCCATCAATGCAACAATTCTCTTCCATTGCCTTTATTCTACTACTCCTTAGGATGAGACCCATGACCTCTCTCAACTGCATTGAACTTCTTATACAGAGCCACATTTTCCTTGACCATTATATCCTAAGATATTAAAACTCCTTGGTCCTTTTACCATAATGCCCCTCAAATAGGTACTTCTTCCTGAACATTCTCTCAGATTAATCCCAAATTAGCTCCTCATCTTTCATGCCTATGACACACTTAACACCTTCCCACTAGATGACTTCTTTTCCCTTGAGACTGAAGGTATTTATCTTGGCTTTCATGTTCTCTAAGTAGCCATGCAATTTGAAGAGCTTCTTCATCCCAAGTAGCCATGTTTCTGCATATTTTTATTTTTTCATCTCTCTATTGAATGTAGCAGGCTTGGCTTTCTTGAAATCTTCTAGCAAGTGCTACTTCTCACTTATCTTATAATTATGTTGGTAGTAATGGTAATGATGTCTTTCAGAACTAGAGCTATAATTAATTCCATGAGTGCTAGCTCTATTGTCAAGTGTATCCAAGGATTTGCCACCTCTAACTATATCATCTTTGTCCATGAATGATCCCCAGTTATCCTTGTTTCTGCAGATCTAAAAGGCTCTGAAGATTCACTACATTAACCTTAGCTTTTTTTTCTTGAGCCATTGCAAGTATTTCTTGTAACTCAATCAACTTGTTATTATCTTCCTTTCCACTTCTAATCACTGCCTTCAAACTTCTTAGTGTATTTGTTAAATCAGTAGAGTACTCTTCTCCTTGCTTCCCAAATAACCTTTCCCATTCCATAGAATTCACATTGAGCCTGTAAGGGGAGTCATGTCAGTTGTAAACCACCATTATTCTCTTCATCTTTGATCTTCTATTCTCCTGCAACATACCATGTTAGATAAACCAAATAGAAGATATAATCAAAACCATACCCCAATATATCCCAAGGGAGGTTATTCATCTACACAAGTCAGTCCATATTAGCACGATACATAATAATATCAAGAACTTAACCAAAATGACAATAATCATCATGCATATGACTGCAATGCATATAACAGAAAGTTACTATCGCGCATGACTGATCGACGCATATGCATAAGACCACACTAATCAACTACCATCTATCATGCATGTAACCTCAATAGAAATAAAATGGTATGCATGCATATAACCACGATGCATATAAAAACCATTAATCATCATGCCTGCATGCCAAAAATATAAACCTGTATGACAATTCACTTTAACCCAGAGGTCCAGTGTTGCAAGCTCGCTCTGATACCACCCTGTAACACCCCCTCCCACATGTACCCACTTTTACATGCTAGCCAGGGTAAACATGAGCTAGGTTTCAGTATGATATGACTCGAATTCCAATTTCTAGTTATGGAAGTGGATCCTAACAATCGGAAGAAAATTGACATCCCTTGGAGACTACAGATCACTCAGGAGCCCGCCAACCACCCCAGGTGATCAATCCCTAAGATGGAACTCTTTTTCACTAGGTTTATACCCCAAATTCACACTTGAAACATTTTGCATGTGGTTATGAGGCTCCAACTGCACCCATAAGCATGCATGAATGCAGTTAGACCCAAAATTCTTTTTTTTGTGCATACAGTCACGACATCTATGCCACTTTTTCAGGCTAGCCTCTACACCACTACCCAAAACTGCATGTAAGTCTCCATAATCATGACAATGATTATAAAAATGCTAAGAAATTAGAACTTGATCAAGATCTTGACTAATACATGCATAATGCAAGATAGGCATTTTTCCAAACAGAAAGTAAACATGGAAGCTATAGGTCATGAATGCATATATGATCATAAACTCCTGGACTTCATTTGAAAATTATAAAAAAGGCTCAATTCCCTCTCAATATAGCTACAACAACACTTGTTAGTCCATGCATTAATCAACCATCCAATAGCTTATCAAATCATGAACAAGAGCCTTAGCTAGAGCACATAATAGAACCATGCATATAACCAGGATAGAAACCATGAAAAAATAGCCATAAGATCATCATAATAACTAGTACATGTGCTCATAAATAACAATGAAAAAATAGATTATATTAACATACACAAAATTTAGCCAAATCATGGACTTCCACGTACCACCTAACCATAGATTGGCTTACCCAAAATCCCTCTTTCAACTAATCACACATGTGCCATATTCCAAGCATGAATGTGGTATCATATGGGTGAAACCAAAATAAAACCAACTAGGGCTTACAAATTCCAAACCACCTCAACCCTCAACCACAATGATCTCACTTATACAATCCAAAAATCACTAACATCAATGAGATTGCTCTCTTCCCAAGTTGTGGAGGGCTCCAGGGATTCCATCTCAACTAACAGCCTCCAAGGACCCAAATTGTTATAGGACTCCAAAGAACTACCATCTCAACCCATAGCCTCTAAAGACCTAATTTGTTCCAAGGCTCCAAAGATCCTATCCCAACCCACAGTTGTATGGAACCTAAGAACCAATTAGAAAATCCAATGGGGAACCCACTACACCATGGCTATCTAGGAAATCGCAAGGCCATGTTGAAACCATTGCCAATCTAGGAAAATTCCATGCCAATGATAACAAACATAAACAAATAATCAATGCATGTACCATGCATTTAAATATAGCATGGTAAACCTCACATGCACGTTGTTACCTACAATCCATGGCTAATTTATGTCCTTACTTATCATTGCCCAAGCTTCATCTTACGCACACTCGGTTTCCTTGCTTACTTGTCCAAGCGCTTATTCCTTCTTTTGTTGATCCTGAGAAAAACATGAGAAAAAAATTTCAATTGTTTCACAGGTGCCTTTTTATCATTTAGGTCTAGCCTCTTCCTTTCCTTTTTCCTTTTTCTTTCATTTTCCTTTATCTTCTCTCTAATTTACCTTCCATGCATGTTTGTCTCTCTTCACCTTCCTTTCCTCGTATTTTCCTTTGTTTATCAAAATTAACGGTCATTTATTGCCTCTTTTCCTTTTCCAATGGCTTCGTCGATTTACATAGCCATTAATAAACCGCAATTGGTTCCCACTATAATATTTTCCCACCATTCAACTTGGAATATGTGTCCCATGAACTTGGTCTTATTTTACTTACATGGAAAATCAACCAGGGGTTGTTATAGTATCAATTCAGCTTTGAATGGTATGGAAATACCTATGACATGAAGCTTGAGAAAGTTTTAAAGAATGCAGATAAAGATTGGGAGGTAGAACAACTTCCTTCCAATATAATAGGAAATAGGCTAAGGTTACTATTAGCACTCTAGGAAGCTCTCCTAGGTTGTAGCTCAGAGATGCCTGGTAACATATAATCTTCAATATTGTTCTCGGAACTATTGGAATGGATGATGGTTTGGATAAATTTAGATAGCCATTTCAGCTCTATTCTCACTCAAGACATGCATGAACACCCTCAATAATACAAGGCTTTAGACCACTAATGCTCAATAGTTTATAGATTCAATGGATAGATGGATAATACTGACTGTACCAATAGATGCATACATAAACACATATGAATGGCTAGCTACAAGAAGTAAATGAAGCTTGCAAATCTAATTTATCAATGCAGAGATAAGATGACAGTTATCTGGCATTAGACACAGAAGAAAACATGAATAACCTATTCAAGTGCAAGCATAGAACATAAGCGAAAATGGAAATTGAACATTTAACAACAAAAGAAGCTTTTATTTCTAGAATGAAGATGAGATGCTTGGAAGGATCAGAGCTCATAGTCTCCAAAATTTAAACCCTTGTTACTCTGAACTTTCTAATATTTATAGGCCTTTTACAATGCTCTTGAGCCTTTTGAGGCTTAAGAGGTCTTAATCTATCCCCTCTGTCTTTTTAAACTAATTGATGTCGTAACTCGACATACATGAGCTCAGACGTCTCTTTCTCTAAAAACATATTAACCAAACTCTGGTAATCTTACTGCATTATCAAGGAGTTCGCTCGTGCCAGCGATGATCCATGATAATTTATGTTGGTTTGGTTGTGTTGTGCTATTTTTTTCCCCTTACAACCACATATTCTGTTATTTCAGTTCACCTGTTTGACTGTTAAAAAGATGAATCCAGCCAAACAGAGCTATTAGGTTCGTTCCCAATAGTTGTTGCCTATTGCAAATGGCCTGTCCCTTTGTTCTTTTTAGAAATACATCAAAACATTGGAAATATATTAAAAATGGATCATGAAAGACTTCAAATATCCTCAAATCCGGTCCATTTTCCTATTGGGTCCGCCTTTTTAGTGATATCACATCTCCACCATTGATCTAGGACCTCTAGATCCAACGGTTGTGATCCATTTCAGGCGGCTCTTTCGTACGGGAGTTAACTGCCCGATGAGGGTGGTTTAATCTCTCCTCAACCTAGACACATGGCAACCACTATATGGGATCGAGCGAAGATCGGCCCAAACCACTTATCGCCTTTGGATCTCCCGAAATCCTGTCGGTTTTGTGATTTTCCCTTTATATTGGAAAATACATTAAAATGTGAAAATCCCGCTTTATTGGACTTGAAATGGTATTAAACCACATTAATAAACCCTTTTGGGTCTGTACTGTCGCATCAACGCTTCTCCTTTTTATTTCGTTAAATAACGAAAATATACAAAATACATAGGAAAATGGCTTTTGGCGGATTTCAAATCTTATGCAATATCATGTATATAACCATCGAGTCTGGTTCATTGGATCATAGTATGTGTATATGCTTGCTCCCCTATGTAGCTAATCCAATATAGTGATGCAGTCAATCACAATCGCATGTCGCTCATGCCCCGGGCCATTTGCAAGCGCACTTTGTAATCTCCGATAGCGAACTTGTGATGCAACATGGGTTTTCGATCTGTGTGCTCGATCGACAGTCCACGTTGACTCTGTTGGTCGCAGTCGCAACTATTATATGGTTCACACCAATTGTCACCCCGATTGCGATCCACTGATCAGATCTGGACCATTGATTGGCCAGATCTGACGGCTACTGTGCATTTCACTGCTTACAACTCCAATACTAGGTTTTTTCATGGTTTTCTCCGGTTTTTGCCTCCCGATGGTGTTTTTCAACCATTCTAAGGGCTCTCCTCCTGCGATTCTTTTGATCTTTGGCCTAATTTTCCTAAATTTTGAAGACTTAGAGAGCATATTTGGATCCATTTTGGGGCCACATGCCAACAAGGCTAACACTAGCTCCTTCTAGGGATGAAAGCCTCCCTACGAGGTTTCAAGAACCATAGACCAATGCCTTTCCTATAAACCAAAATCAAATCTATCTCCTAGTGTTCCATTGGGCATGGAGTTTATTTTGCATAGAAAATAAAAACTGAAAAACATATTTACAATATCAAGGATTTAAACTGTTAAATGAAATAAAGTTTCAAGAACCGCCCATTAACTGGGCCACTAAAAACATCTTCTCCTTCCAGATTGTGCAGAAGAAAGGTATTGTTCTGTTGTATTTGGGCAATGATAAATGGGCTTGTCCATAAGGAGTCAAACTTACCATGATTGCCTTTCTTTTCCTTCAATTCATCCCATTTGAGAACCCAGTCACCAACTTGGAAATTGTCCACTTTTTCCTTCCTGTCAAAGGTTTCTTTGATTTTATTCTGATGCACTTTTGACTTTTCAACCATCTGCTCTCTGATCTACTGTAATTCAACAAAGTTATTCATTCTCCTTACCATGTCATTCATTTCATCTTGTTCTTCTTGAAATAATTTGGCCACAGGGAGAATCAGTTGGATAGGAAAAACAACATTAGCGCCATAAACCAGCTTAAATGGAGAAATTTCTATGGACTTCTTGATGGTAACTCTATCAACCCACAGTGCAAACTTCAACTTGGAATCCTAACTCTTTTTGTTGTCCTCCAATAGTTTTTTGATTATCCTTACAAGACTCTTGTTAGATGATTCTTCTAGGCCATTTCCCTGAGGATAATATGAGGTAGCATGCACCAATTGAATGCCCATGGATTCGGTCATGTCCACTAATTATTTTGCCTTGAAAGTTGCTACATTATGAATGACTAGTTTGGTTGGGAAACCAAATCTAGTGAAAATATTCTCATTCAAGAACTTTATGACAACTTGATGATTAGCATTCTTAGTGGGTATAGCCTCAATCCAATTTGTGAAATAATCAGTGGCTACCAAGATCCATTTGTTCTAGCCACTGGAATGTGGGTTAATCTCACCTATAATGTCCAAGCCCCACTGCTGGAAGGGTCCATTGACATGCACTGGCTTCAAGGGCAGAGATTTTAGTTGTTGTTTTCCTGCAAACCTCTGACATTGGTCGTAAGACCTCACAAAAGAACACACATCAGAGAACAAAGTAGGCCAATAATACCCAGCTCTCAATATCTTGTGGGCTGTAGTTTTCCAATAATGATGCCCTCCACAGATGCTATAATGGAACTGGTGCATGACTTCCACACATTGTCCTTTATCTAGGCATCTCAAGGGGATTCTTGATGGGTCTCTTTAATCAAGCAGGTTTTCATTAATGTGGAATTTTGCTAGTCTGAGCTTAATGGTCCAGGTTTGACTCAAGTTAAGCCTCAGAGGAACTTCTAGCTTCTGCAAAAAATGAACTATGTTGGAATACCATTCACAGGTGGCTAGATTTTCAGCCAAAGGCTAATTCTGCTCTTGCTCTTCTGCTACTTCCTCTGTCTACTCATCACCTGAATTTGAAACCATGCAATTGATGTCTAACAAACTGCAATTTTCCTCAACCATAATTTTAGCCAAGCCCTGGCCTTTGACAAGCTTAGTGGGCTTCACCTCTATGTTAAACTCTATGAATTTTGCAATCCATTTATCTATCTTTCCATCAATATCTGGCTAAGTTAGGACATCTTTTACTAAGGATGAAGGTACATATGCAACAAATTTGGAATGCAAAATATAAATTCTGAATCCCTTTAAAGATTTTATGAGAGCATAAGCTTTTTTTTTAAATAAGGTTATACCTTAGTTTAGCATCCCTCAAACTTTTGTTGAAAAATACCACAGGGTTCTCTATGCCTTCATCATTTTTCTGCGATAGAACTACTGCAAGTGTATCATAAGAGGAAAAAGAGAAGATATAAAACTCCTTGGTGTAATTTGGGTTGATTAGAGTGGAATCTTCCATGACAGGTTGTTTGATGGCTTCAAAAGAGCTTCTTGCAGCATCTGTCCAATTTATTTATGTTTTTTTCTTTAGCATGGAAGTGATGTGCTTCACTAGCTTTGCAAAGTTTGGAATGAACCTCCTTACAAAGTTAATCTTACCCAGGAAAGATTGAATGTCCCTTTTTGACCTTGGGATAGACACTATCTGAATTGCTTGAACTCTTGTTGGATCAATCTTCACACCTTCAACAAAAACAATATGTCCCAGAAGTTTTCCTTCTTCTAGAGAAAACTGTGACTTCTTTGGGTTCATAGAAATTCCAAACTGTCGACACTTTAGAAACACCTTCTTCAAATGATGAAAATGGTCCTTTTGAGTGCTGTAAAAGATTGTTATGTCATCAAGGTAAATAAGGACAAACTTGTCCTTCTCCCCCACAAAGGCTATGTCCATGGCCCTCTGAAAAGTAGCCCCAACATTCATCAATCCAAAAGGAATCTTGGAGTACATGAAAGTGCCCCAAGGAGTAGTGAAGGTGGTCTTTTCCTGATCTTCTGGATGTACAGCAATATGATTGTAACCTAAAAATCCATCTAAGAAAGACATGACTCTAGCCCCTGAAACTTTTTGCAGTAAGTGTTCCATCTTAGGCAGGGGGTAGTTGCCTTTTTTAGAACATTTGTTCAGATTCCTGAAGTCAACACAAAGCCTGATTTCCCCATTCTTCTTTCTTACTACCACAAGGTTAGCTATCCACTTTGAATAACTTAGGGGAACTATGATTTTGGCATCCAACAACTTCTTGACTTCTTTCTCAATCAAAGGCAATAGGAGAGGGCTGATAGGTCTTAATTTCTGCTTAAAAGGGATGGCATTCTTTTCTAGTGGAATATTATACTAAATGATGCTTGTGTCATAGGTTTTAAGATCATTGTATTCCCAACCAAAAATATCAGCAAATTGCTTCATCAGGGTGCAATACTCAGAACTCTGGGCAGAAGACAAGTGAGTGGATAGATTTATGTATTTTGGATGGGCTGGACTCCCTACATTATGTTTATGAACAACAAACTCGTTTTCCTTTTTGGCAGGCTTATAAGGCAGATCGTTATGATCAAAGAGCTTCTCCAGGGGCACCAATCATTTGGGTATATAGTTACTAGGCAGCTGGACAATGCTTTCGCAGCCAATCTCGTCCTTTAGCTTGGACTGGTTGCATTCTTCCATTGTTTCATTTTCTTGGTCAACGTGCATTTTAGAAAATTCATCAAAGACTTGTAAAATCCTATTAATTTCATGATCTTCTTCAAAAAAAATTCAGTATTTGAGATTGTCAGGCAGAGATGGTCTATATTTCACCTGAACTTCATAAGTCAATTTAGGAGGCAAAGGAGGAATAAACATGCTAGCAGACACAGCAAGGGAATCAGCGAGCTGGTTCTTCATTCTTGGGATGTAAGAAATGCTGAAAATATCAAAAGAGTCCTTAAGCTTCCATACCACATCTCTGTATTCTTTCAGCCTTGGATGCTTTGCTTGGAAAGTTTTGTTGACCTGCTGAATGATAAGGTCTGTGTCTCCAAACACTTTCAGACCTTTAATGTCCATTTCTTTAGCAGTGTTTAAGCCCAATATCAAGGCTTTGTACTCTGCTATGTTATTTATGACCTAAAAAGTTAATTTGAAAGATAAATGAATGCATTCCTGTGTGGGGGACACAAGGACTACACTTGCCCCTGCAGCTTCCTTAGAGCAAGCCCCAGCAAAGAACATGTCCCATATCTATGGGCCTTCTTCCTCTGCGATCTGGAAAACTAGTTTTTTAAGATGCATGGAGACCAACTGGAATTCTTCAATCTGAAGAATACAGGCCCCAAAATCAGTGTAGATAACATAGATGTGATGATTAGTAGGATTCTTCTCATCACTGATCATATAGGCCAACTGAGCCTCTCGGTATAATCTCTTACTCTTACCTCCAAAAATTGGGACAGAAGCATAGGAAAAATCATTTTGTAATGTTCCACCTAATCTCTTGACCCAACCCCTAGAAAGAAACATGCCAAACTTGGGGGGTACATCTACCACCACAATATCCATCATCATGATTTTCATGGGCAACTGAGACAAGGTGATGGCTAGGTCTTTGATTAATCCCAAACATTTCACTTTTCTAGAGTCAAAAGAAAATAGGTCAAGATAAGGCTTGGTAATGTCAAGACCCAACTCATCCATGACAACCTTGGGCATTAGATTATGGCTGGTTCCAGTGTCTAGAAGGTAGTTATGAAGAATTTTGTCATGAATAGTCAGTGAGACATAGAATGATGGCGAGCTATCTTCACAATTTTCAATCATTGGGCTGAGAATAATAGCTGGTTTGTCATCTTGTAGATTTACACAATCAGTGGAGGCTTGAATGGATTTAGGCTCAAGGGCCTCGAGGATGGATCCTTTGAAGGACTCATTCTTCACTAGTTCAATCAGAGGTATAAGTATGCTTAGCTTCTGAATTGCTGATTGAAAACTGAAAGGAGATGGAGAATTGTCAAGGCCTCTTACCTCGTGAGTTAGAGCTTTGTTGATGATGGGATCAACTACCCGTAACTTCTACTTATTAGTTTGCTATACTATAGGGACAAAAACCTTTTGAATAGGAGTTTCCTTGGCATTATTCATCTTCAACCTCAAACCATATCTATGAAGATCTTCAGTTTGCAGAATAACTTCACCATCCCATTGTTGGTTGATCTGGTCATTGAATAATGACTTTTCATAGGCAGCTAAGGTCAAAAGGAAGGCACTTCCTTTGCCTTCCAGACAATGGATCTCATCATCTTCTTCAAACTTCTCTTCTTCCATGACTACATTCTAGAAAGGGGTCTTCACCCTTTAATCTTCATTGGCATCTTTACTTCTTTGCAGAATCTACAACTGCTCATTAGCTCTTCTATATGGATTTGGATTTCTAGGGGTGAAAGTATTGGGAACTTCTCCTTTCCCAGGGTGCTGCTTATGACTCTATCATCTTGGTCATTTTATCTATCTTGGGATCTAAAGATGATGAAGATTCGCCCCTCTGTCTCCTTCTATCAACATTTCCCTTCAGTTTCTTTGCAACCATGATGTTTGATTCTACTTCCAAGGCTACATCCTACATATCAGCCAAAGTAGCACATCTCCTCTCCCCAAATAGTAGACAGATGTCAGAATCAAAAGCACTGGCATATGTGAGTTTAGCAGAGGTAGTGGTGGGTTTTACTTCAGCTGTTATACATGCGGTTAAATCTCTTTTTGAAATCAGACAACAACTCACCATTTTCCCTCTTTAAGTTCCCAAACTCGATGTGGTAGTAGAGTAGACCCTTCTTATCCCCCCAATGCTTTAGGAATGCATCATCTAAAGCCTCAATATTTTCTATAGATCTTGGGGTCAGTTCTCTGAACCATTTTCTAGCCTCTCCATCTAGGCTTTGGACAAAGACTCTCATCCACACATCATCTTCACTAATGTCCAGGTTATCAGCATAGCTATAGAATGATTCAAGATGTTCTTCAGCTGTAACACCTTCAGTCCCAGTGAACTTAGGCCTATACTTCTAATATTTTCTAGTATGCATGGCATTCAACGGAGTGGGAAATACCAAAGGCCCATACCTAGCAGATATGATTATTTCCATTTTGGTAGTTGCTTGTGGACCTGTCATAGCTGTGGTGGCTATAAGAGTACTAGAAGTCTGAATAATGGAGGGTTGAGGAGTGACTGAAAGGACTAAAGAGGTATGATGGATAAGAGGTGAGGTCTCCTTTGGGTTTGCAATAAAAGGAGAACCTAAAGAATAAGGAGCTTTATGAATCTTTGAGATATTTTCTTCACTGCTAGTATTAGATGCTATACTCTCAACATGTATTTGTTCTATTATAGGATTTTCTTGAAGAGATATAGAATATTGTTTAGAACTACCTAAACCTGATGCTCCTTTTTGCAATGCCTTTATTTCTTTTATGATTTTTTCAAGGTCAGATACTGATTCAACTTGTGGCTTCTGAGGATTTCTCTAGGTATGCATCACAAACCGAGCCAGAACTATGAAGTGGAGTCGCCAAGAGGTTCATCCTCCAGGAGAGTCGCCAGATAGATGATTACAACTGAAAAAGTTCCCAGACTTTGTCTATCATCAAAGCTAGATCTGTGTCGTCTCCCAGGGAAAGTGAGCTTCAGTTTCCTCTCCCCGGAAAAGGTGCCAATTATGTTATCACTCTAGGAAGCTCTCCTAGGTTGTAGCTCAGAGATGTCTAGTAACAGATATCTTCAATATTGTTCTCGGAACTATTGGAATGGATGATGGTTTGGATCAAGTCAGATAACCATTTCAGCTCTATTCTCACTCAAGACATGCATGAACACCCTCAACAATACAAGGCTTTAGACCACTAATGCTCAATAGTTTATAGATTCAATGGATAGATGGAGAATACTTACTGTACCAACAAATGCATACATAAACACATATGAATGTCTAGCTACAAGAAGTAAATGAAGCTTGCAAATCTAATTCATGAATGCAGAGATAAGATGAAAGTTATCTGGCATTAGACACAAAAGAAAACATTAATAACCTATTCAAGTGCAAGCATAGAACAAAAGAGAAAATGGAAATTGAACATGTAACAAAAAAAGAAGCTTGTATTGCTATAATGAAGATGAGACACTTGGAAGGAACAAAGCTCACAGTCTCCAAAAGTTGAACCCCTGTTACTCTGAACTTTCTAATATTTATAGGCCTTTACAATGCTCTCAAGCCTTCTGAGGCTCGAAAGGTCTTAATCTATCCCCTCTGTCTTTTTTAACTAATTGATGCCATAACTCGACATACATGAGCTCAGAGGTCTCTTTCTCTAACAACATATTAACCAAATTCTGGTAATCTTGCTGCGCTGTCAGCGAGCTCGCTCGTGCCAGCAATATTCCATGATAATTTATGTTGGTTTGGCTGTGTTGCTTTGTTGTTTTTCCCCTTACTGCCACATATTCTGTTATTTCATTTCGCCTGTTTAATTGTTAAAAATATGAACCGAGCCAAACAGAGCTATCAGGTCCATTCCCAATCGCTATCGCCTATTGCAAATGGCCTGTCCCTTTGTTTTTTTTAAATACATCAAAACATTGGAAATATATTAAAAATGGCTCATGACGAACTTCAAATATCCTCAAATCTGGTCCATTTTCCTATTGGGTCTGCCTTTGTAGTGATATCACATCTCCACCATTGATCTGGGAGCTCTAGATCCAACGATTGTGATCCATTTCGAGTGGCTCTTTCGTATGGGAGTTAACCGCCCAATGAGGGTGGTTTTCTCTCTCCTCAACCTGGACACGTGGCAGCCGCTATATGGGATCGGGCGGAGCTCGGCCCAAACCACTTATCACCTTTGGCTCTCCCGAAATCCTATTGGTTTTGTGATTTTCCCTTTATATTGGAAAATACATTAAAATGTGAAAATCATGCTTTATCGGACTTGAAATGGTGTTCAATCGCATTAATAAACCATTTCGGGTATGTAATGTCGCATCGACATTACCCCTTTGTATTTCGTTAAATAACGAAAATATACAAAATCCATAGGAAAATGCCTTTCAGTGGATTTCAAATCTTATGCAATATAATGTATATAACCATCGATTCCGGTTCATCGGATTGCAGTATGTGTATATGCCCACTCCCCTGTGTAGCTGATGCGATATAGCGATGCAATCAATCGCAATCGCATGTCACTCATGCCCCAGACCATTTGCAAGCACGCTTTGTAATCTCCGATAGCGAACCTATGATGCAACGTGGGCCATCGATCTGCACGCTTGATCGACGGTCCACGTTGACTCCACCGGTCGCAGTCACAACTTTATATGGTCCACGTCGATTGCCACTGCCAATTTCCACCCCGATTGCGACCCGCCTATCAGATCTGGACCGTTGATCGGTTAGATTTGATGGCTACTGTGCATTTCACTACTTACAACTCCAATACTCTATTTTTTCACGATTTTCTCTAGTTTTTGCCTCCCGATGATGTTTTTCAGCCATTCTAAAGGCTCTCCTCCTATGATTGTTTTGATATTTGGCCTGGTTTTCCTAACTTTTGAAGACTTAGAGAGCATATTTGGATCTATTTTGGGGCCACATGCCAACAAGGCTAACAGTTACAAGAGAGGATTTGGGAGTCACATGTTCAGGTAAAGAATTGTGTTAATTATGTTATTGGGTGACCATATTTTTCTTAATGATGTAGATAAGGTTCTTGTTGTGTGACTTTTCTAAACCATTTCCTTGGGGACAATAATTTGAAGAATGTCTCAAAATGATTCCTTTCTCCAAAGAAAATTCAGATAATTTCAATGATGAGAAATAAGTAACATTGTCAAATACAAGGCATGTTGGAACACCAAACCTGCTAATGATCTCATGCTCAATAAATTGCATTACCATTTGATCATTGACTTACTTAAGTAGCCTGGCTTCAACCCAATGTGTAAAATAATTTGTAGCAGCAAGAATAGATTGGTGTTGTTTGGATGAATGCTAGAAACTCTCACCGATAAAGTCAATGCCCCATTGCTAAAATGGTTCTTCAACTTTGACAAGTTGCAATATAGAAGCCACTATTTTCTCCCTCCTAGTACACTTTTGACAAATAGGGCATTTTCTAGCGTAAGAATATGTGTCTCTAAACAGAGTGGGCCAGTAGTATCTTGCCCAAATGATTTTTTGCAATGTGGTATTACCGACAAAGTGACCTTCAGCTAGTCCGTCGTGAAGTTACATTAACACTTTATATACTTCATATGATTCTAAGAACCACAATAAGACTCCATTGTGATGTATTCTAAACATAATCTCATCTATCAATTGATATTGGGTGGATTTGATTCTAATTGAATGTTTTTGCTTTGTTAATAAATGACGAGGTAAAGTACCATGTACCAAATACCACCTTAGCTCATTATACCAATATTCATTGTCCTTTATTTTGGGATCCATAGCTTATGCAGCTAGTTTGCATAGTTCATGACCCTTGATGGCATGTGCAATCTTAAATTCAAGGTCATATTCTTGCAATGAAATCATCTAGTTGCCTTATTATTCTCCCAATTCATTTTGCATTAATAGTGTTCTAGCCATATGATGGGGAACTATTACCTTAACATGAATTTTTAGGATACAAGATCTAAATTGTTTCACTTCTTTGTAAATTGTATAGGTGTTCTTATCAATGTTGGGATATTTCAAATCAGATTGTTGCATATCTACTCATGAAAGATATTGATTTTTCATTTCCTTTCTCGTATTTCTATGTCAACATTGTTGTAAGAGATAAACCAAATGCAAAAGTAGGCATGAATTACTTATTAAAATATGGAGTATACAAGGTGAGGGCCATAGAAATAAATTATTTTATTTCCACAAGGAATTTTTCTCTTCTTGATTCCATTTGGATATAGCATTCTTCTTGATCATATCGTGTAGGTGTTTTACAATTTGAGTGAAATTGGATATGAACTTTCTAACAAAGTAATTTTCCCCAAGAAAGACTACATAGACATTTTTCCATTGGGAAATGGAATCTGCATGATTTCCTTTACTCTTTCCAGGAGTGAATCCATTCTTAATGATGATATGCCCAAAGAGATTCCCTTCAGATATTGCAAATATGTTTTTCTTTGGGTTGAGTAATATCCTATATTTACGACAATGCTCAAAAATTTGGTTAAGATGGCATAAATGGTCTGAGCACCTTTCTGAAAACATTGTTACATTTTAAAGATACATGACCCTACTTTTCCTAAGTAGTCCTTTGAATGGTGCGTCGATTACATGTTGAAAGGTAGCCCTCGTGTCCATTAGCCTTAAAGGAATGCTCCTATATGCAAATGTGCCCCACTTAGTTTTGGAAGTTCTTTTTAATCTATCTAGTTCAGAGACTAATATTTTAATGTAACCATAAAATCCATCTAACAGTAGGAACATTTCAAAACCTTATAATATCTAAATTATTTTTTCCATAGATGGAACATGATAATTGTCTTTATTAGAGGCCCAATTGAGATTGTGTAAATTCACACATAGTTGAAGTTGTTGTCACCTGTCATACCATCTTGCATTTGGGGTATGAAGCCAAAAGAGAGTTGAAATTCACACTCTAAAATCGAAAGGGAAAGGCTAACCATTAGGATGTCGATTTTGGAGAAGGCTCAGCACTTTGGGACCTGATATTGGAAGGACCCAAAGGAAATTCATATCGGGACTTCGATATATCGAAGGTCAAAATTAAGGGACCTTGGCTATCTATTCAAAGGCAGACCCAAAATGGAATATCAGAAAAGGTAGTGGGAAGGAATCTATATCGGGGCTCGATATCTGAAGGCTTACCATGAAGCATAATGATATCAGAACCTCATAGTTTAGTAACTCATTAGCAAATTAAATTCTTTGAGAAGCGTTGAAGTTGTAGAGAAGGGGAATTACAAAGAAAATTGATGCAAAACCGAAGGACCCAAGGACCCTTTCTCTCTCGTCTGGAGGAAATATGGTAGTAGGTGATTGGCCCCGAGGAGTAGAAATGGTAGATGACGTCATCATGATATTTTTGTATAGTGGACACATGGTAGTCAGTTTTTAGGTGGCTTTGTGTGGCAAATATGGGCGACATGTGTCACCACCCTAGACATGCCATGTGGCAATGATGACATCAGCATATCAGGGATGTGGATACCAGAACTCTTTTATAAAATCTTTTGAAAAAGTTCCGATGAGAAGGGATTCTGATGTGGATTGGCACATGGTCATGAGAGATCCAAATAAACCAAAGTGGAGAGAATATTTAGCACCTAAGTGTTATGGATCATATTGGGGATGTGGATATTGAAAATCCAATCCTAATTGATATTTTAAAAAGTTCCGATGAAAGGGGCTCTAATATTGAATGGTGTTTGGTCACGAGGTCCCAAATAACTAAGGGCGAACACCAGAGCCGAGCACCTATATGATATAAAGCATATCGGAGGAAAGAGGCATCGTAACATTATTTTAATTCCAATTGGGATAATTTCTGATGAAAGGAGCTCTGATGTTTTGGTGGCATTTGATTATGAAAACCCAAAGAACCAAGGTTGGAAAACAATTACAAAGGTAAATAGGCCCCCGACAAGAGCTTGAAGGCTTTAGCGCCCAAGCGCCAAGCTGCTGGTCATGGCACCGAGTTCTATGGTGGAATTATGATCAGAGGGATAATAGAAAAGGGGCTAAGAGAATCGGGATGTTACGATTTCATAACATTTATTTTAAATGAAGTTACAATGGACGAAGGCTCTGAAACTATAACCCCTAAGCGATATAACAGTGGTCACAGGTAGTGGTCCTATGGTCGATAAATTATAAAGGGGCTAAGTTCAAAAGGGGGTGAAGTCAGCGGAACTCTATGAATTCATAAGACTTTTATAAAGAGAGTTACGACGAATGAAGGCTCTGATATTGTAGTGCTCAAGTATTATACTGGTGGTCCCAAGCAACGGTCCCATGGAGGTAAAACAAGAAGGGTGCTAAGAGAAAAGGGGCTAAGGGCATCAGAATCTTGTGATTCCCTAACTTTCTTTAAATAAGAGTTACGATACATTAAGGCCCAATACTACAGCATAGAGGTTACAAATGATGGATGGGTCGACACCTAAGCTACAAATCACCTCTAACACCACCACACTCGACCACATCAAAATCCAAAAAGGGGGAGGTTCAAGTTGTTAAAGGGAGAAAGCGACAGAGGAATTGACCAGTAATCGTGGAGGAATATCATGGCAGAGTCATGGCCTAATCAGAGGAAATCAAAGGAATTTGCATTGGAGATATTTTTCCATGTCAATCATGATACCTCACGTTTTCCATGTTTTTTTATTTTTCCATTTTCATGAAAAGAATCAAATATGTTATGCAATCATTGGGATAGTTAAAATATTTGCACTCTCAGACAACTAGTAGTTCAGATAGCTGGAGCATTTTGAGATATGTTGTAACAATTGTTTGAGCTCTTCCTCTCCCTATAAAAGGGAAGGAGAAACTCATTAGATAGGTTCCAAAACTTTGTTCTCATTGGTTCTGAATTCTATCTTTTCAATGATTTTGAATTCTCTTTTCAGAGGGAGGTTCCAAGTTTGGTTCTAATTTCTTGTTCCTGAGCTTGTTATTGTTTTGCACATTTTGACCAGTTTGGGCCTATGATATGTATTCCATTATTTAATATTAATGAAGATGTGGTTGGTGATTCCAAGCATTGGGATATGTAGTAGGTGTTCTTCCTCTGTATGTGTTTCATATGTGTATTTTATTCTTTAGAAAGTATGTAATTGTAGCTGTTGGATTCACTCTTAAGTCACATATTTACTAATGTTATGAGATAGTAGAAGGTACCTATAAGATTGTATATTTGTATATGTTATGTAATAGCAAATGGTCCCTATGAAATCACAGAATTACCTATGTTATGGAATAGCAGACAATACCTGTGATATATTGGGTTGGAAGCCTTAAAATGCACTCCATAGTTTTCGCACTTCATTCCTTTTATATTTTCATGATTCTATTGGGATTTGTTGCATAGGATTCTTTGTTTATACGACCCTTTCTAGTAGGTTCCTCTCTTATGTTTCTCCTTTCCATCTCCACTGCAATGGAAAATTTAAGCTACATTCTTTGTGTGTCAACCACCAGACTTGGAACATTTATTCTTGGGAATGATACATTGTTTATGTACATCGTGCATCTTCCTCTAAGAAAAGAAGTTAAACCAACATATAAATAATTTTGCATTCATCTCTTGAGTTGCACCAAATTATCTTTAACAAAGGCTAATATTTCCTAAGCACCGACCTCTCCTCAACTTGGGGGTTGTCTCTAGGAAAGACAACATAATATTTCATGAATTCTTCCTTATAGGAACCAAATTAGAGATCCAAGTGGAATTATTTACTTTAAAGATGATCTTTTCATCCAACAACTTCTTTAATTCCCTTCATATAAATGATTACAGAGTCAGATGTATTTTTATCAACTTCTATTGGAAAGGCTTGACACATTCCTTAATGGGAATTACATATCAAATAATTTGGGTGTCCTATGCCTTTAAATAATTGTAATTCCAAGAAAATATATCTTGATAATTCTTGAAAAATTAAATGAATTTCTTACATTCAACCACAACGCAACATATATGATATTCATGTACTTTGGATCTTCATCTATATACAATTCACTTGTTCATGCCTTAATGTCGAAATTTTCATTTTGGTATTTGGGGGTCCTTTGAAGCAGTTCTACAAATCATACATCATTTCCAACGTGACAACTCCCTTGGGCATTAGGTTTCCCTTTTGCAACTTTGTTTCATAACCTATAGATTTTCGTGTTCATCTTTATTGATAGTAGAATCTTTAGATATGTTTGAATTCCTGATGAAATCCAATATTTTTCCATGATAATTAAAATCATAGAGATTAGTCATGTTATTTAGAATGGAATGTTTATAAACTATTCCAATAAAAAATCCATCTATTAGTGGAGTAGAACAAGCCACTGCATTAGCCAAGGTGTCAGCTGTAGCATTTCTATATCTATGCACTGAAATAATATTAAAATATTTAAATGATGAAATAAGTCGTCCTACCTATTTTTGGTAGTTTTTCAAGTGTGGAGATAAACAATGAATGGTTTTGTGTACCTATCTCATGCTTATTTCAGAATCACAAATGACCTTAATGCATTATACCTACAAATCGATGAATTACTTCAATCCAAATATTAGTGCCTCATACTCAGTTGTATTATTTGTGAATTCAAATTCCAAGTGACATGAAATGAGAGTTATGTTCTTTGCTGGTTTGAAAAATATGCAACCTGCACCAGCTCCATCATGAGTTTTAGATCCACCATAATATAGAGTCCAAATATGGTTATTTACAAAAGTATTATTATTTAAACTAAATTTATTTACATCTATAATACAATTTTCATTTTCACAATTTAGATTACAAGGAAATATTTCTAATTTTTTATCTAATGATAATGGTGATGGCTAGGACATGTAGCAGCCAAGATTTGATTCCAAGAAGAAATTCCCTACCAATTCCTAAGCAAATCATATCAGTTTGTTGGGTCCTTCCAACTATGTTCTGGTTTACTTCATATGTTGCTCATTTTCCACCTCTATTTGATTTTTCTTTCCTTTGTAAGGTAACCACAAATGGGACCAATCAGTTGCAAAATATCACCGAAGCTTCTTATACCAATTTCTACTTAATAGTAAATGATAAACTTTAGGTATATCAAATACCACAATATCACTGACTTTGTGAACTCTTGGATCATAAGATAATCGAATAAGCACATTGTTAAGTTCACCAACAACTTTCACTTCAATTTGATCCAATTGTATAATTTTAACATTCGTTTTCTTTAGCGTTTCATTTATTTTCTTGTAAACCAATAGAGGCATATCATTGGTTGAAGCACGAGAATCTACTAAAAAATTGTGCACGTTATGATTGAAGATCTCAAATGTAAGCAAGAAAGATGGTGTTTGAGATCTTGAGTGATCTCCAATGCTAGCAGCATTAGTCTCATCCTTAACAATTTTTGTGGCCTTTTCCTAAGCAATTGATGCAGAATAATGAGAGTTGGTATATGTAGACCCAGACTTACTTTATGTAGGCGATGACTTGAATGTTCTAAGTAACAATTATCTTTGTTGGGGTAAATGACATAAATCATATAGTTTTATTAGCTCTTATCTTCTTCATATCATCAATCATTTTGTTTTCCATTATAGCACCTTCAGTTTTATCCTTTGTTGTGTTGGTTGAAAGAGTAGTTGGAGTAGACTTAGCAGTTGCTTTGAGTTCTTTTTAATTTGCTTTAACATTCCATGTTTTGTCTTTGGTTGGTTGATTATTACTAGCTTGTGGATTTGATTTTTGATTGCTAATCCATGGAGGAAGTATTTTCCTTATCAAATATTTTACCTTCTCTTGGGGAATAGACTCTGCTACCATCCCTTTACTCCATAAGTTGTAAGACTTTTTAGTTGGTTGGGTTTCTCCAATTGAAATTTCTCCTATCGTTTGTGTCTCTCTATCAATGACCAAATCACATAGTAACATAGTTGACCATACATTGGATTCATCATTAGTTAGAGGGGATTATTCTTCTATTGAGTGTTATGCTTAGTCTTCTATAGATTGTTTCTCTAGCAATTAATTAATTACAAGGGTCATAAAGTTAATTCATTGGGGACATGTTTTCTTTGAATGATTATCTCGATGATATGTACATAAAATATCCTTTCCAAACTCTTCAACATTCAATTTGACATTAGAAATTCGGGTAGATTTCGTCAAGGGATTATTATTACGTTTAAAGAAAGGTTTAAAATATCAATTACTTGAATAACTATCCTCGACACTTTTCTTCAAGTCTACAACCTCATTGGTTAACTTCTTTACCATTTTGGCAACAATTATAGGTCACTCATTTCTTTCTCAATGGTTTTACTTGTAATTGTTTGAGGTTTCTTCCTGCTACCTTTTGATTCTTCCTAAGTGTGATGAACACTAACAGAGAGCACATCATTTTCCACTGCTAATGATTCAATGAATTTCTCTTCCAATGTCCCCTTATTTTCCCTTAACAGGCATTGCTATATTATAATGAAGGGCTTATGTATAAATTATATTTATACTAAATCGTGAGGAGGAGCATTGGCAAGAAACTTGTTCAATATTATTGTAAATCATTGATTGAAATATTTAACCTTTTATTTTTTTCTCCATTTTCAAAGCACCTAACTCTCTCAATATTGTAACAGGTGTTTTTTTTCTTCTCCAAACTTATCCATAAGCACCCTTTGGAATTTCTCCCAATTTGTAATTGATCATGTAGGGAGATTGTGAAAGCAATTGGAAGATTTATTCTCAAAAGTGACAGGAAATAATTTCCATGGCACATCTTCATATAAGGCCAAGTAAAATTTTTGAATGTGATCTTTTGGAGTGGCATATTTCTCTGGATCAAACTTTGGAAGAAACCTTTTTGGATGTTGGGGCAAGTAATGTATAATACCTTGAATATTAAAAGCCCCTAGATCCATCCATGATAACTAATTACCATCATGTTGTTATCAAAATGTTCTCCTTCACTATCAGAATTGTTTTGTTCTTCTTCACCTTCAGGGTTTTCACCACTTTGTGACCTTTCCTCTTCCTCACTCTGAGGAGACAATAAATGAGGTTTTTCAATGGATTTGGCTATATATCCTAAAAATAAATCAACCAAATCTCCATAGATTCTACCAATACAGCTTGATAAGTTGTTGGTCTTCTTCCACCATGTCCCTGAGGTAATAAGCTAGCAATAGGAAGTCTTCCAAATTGCTTTGTGTAAGCATAATTGAAAGGTATGAGGGATCTTAAAAGGTCTTTCTAGACCTCATATAAATTCTTAGGAATCTTTGGAGGAGGGAGATCCTCGGGATTGGGATCCTAAAAATTCTCAAGGTATACTAAGGAGGTAACAAACTGATTATTATCTTGACCAAAAGTTTCAAAATGATATGAATGAGGAAGCCTACTAGTCATACAATGATGGGCCTCCTTCTAGCACCAAAAGACGGTCGAAAAGGATAATGGAATTGCTTACAGTCTAAAGGGGATCTCTTCGATATGATGACCCAGTTAGACTTCACATTGTTTGGGATGAGGGTTCCATCTAGAATGTTAATCTGGCTTCCATATAATTATATTTTGGACATAAGAGATGAGAAAGGGAAACACAAATAAAACCTGTTAGAGTCAGTCTTTGCAGCCTTCTTCCAGTGATCAAACATGCTCTTGCACAAGTGATTTTAAGGTGTCAAGGTCAAATTTTATCATTTCAGTGAGTCTTCAAGTAAAATTTGGTCACTAGGCATTAAGTCTGGGGTTTGATTTTACCCTTGTTAAAGTTGTCCAAATGATGTTCCATGTCACCATTAAGCTTATTCTACCATCATTTAGAGGGTGTTCATCATCATGTCAAGTTCCATTGGGTCATTTCACACCTTGTTCATGTTTCAGTTGTGCCTAGGTAAGGTTCCTTTCCCTCTCCTAGGGTTTTGAAGCTAATTTCTCTTGGATGGTAAAATCATGGGGAAAACTTGTATCCTGATGTTCATAAACCTTCCCTATCCATAAAATACCTTATCAGACACTTCCCATCACTGAGATCCCCCAAATTCCTCATTTTCATACAAACCCTAGTTCCTTGCTACAACCTGACAATTTTCTATGGTTGGGACTGTGTTTTTCCTTTTTGGACCCCTTCCCCTCACTCAATTTTTGAGATTCCACTTTCCCCTACTTCCTAACATCCCTCCATACTTCCAAAAATTTCCTCAAGAATTTAGAAGCTCCCTATCCCCTTCATTTCGCTTCATTCTGGAAAATCCCTTGTCCCACACATCGAGATATGTTTCACTCAAATGATGTTTTGGAGCAATGGAAGATTAATTTGGCAAAACTGAAATAGGTTTTTATCCACAATAGACCAAAACAGAAAAAAATCCTTCACTTTTTACACATGTGTCATGGTTCTGAAGAAATGTCAAAAATGCAATTGTCTCGGGAGAATTGATTCACCTCTGGAGCGACCTCGGGAGAATCAAGTTGTATCCCAGCTCGGTTGGCCAAATGACTTGCTTGATGATCCAAACGATAACTAGAGACAAGTAGCTTTCCAATGAGCTATCATGAGCTCAATTTGTAGTTGAGAAAGGCATCCAAAAGTTGACTATAACAGCACTCTGCCTTCAGGCAACCTCATTTGGTACAGTTCAACCAATCTTGGGAGATTTGATTTTTGATAGATAAAATGAAATCCAAATCAAAAAATTATAGTTGTATTGGAAATTAGACACAAATATCTTTCAAATTAGCTATCCTGAGCTCAATTTGGGGTTGAGAAAGACATTCAAAAGTTGCCTGAAACAGCACTCTGCCTTGAGGCAGTCTCATCTAGCACAGTTTGACCAGTCTTGGGAGATTTGATTTTTGACAGGGAAAATGAACTCCAAATCAAAACAATTCTGGTGGGGTTGGAAACTAGACAGGAGAGGCTTTCCAACGAGCTATCCTGTGCTCAATTTGGACATCGGAAAGGCCTCCAAAAGTCACCTGGAAAAGAGCGCAATGCACAAGAGGAGCACGACGGTTTTATAAATATTTTCACTCCATATGGTTAGTTATACAAGTGGCAAAAGAAGGAAAAAGGTCACCCAAGCCATTTGTCATGTTTGTAACACTACACATGTAGCTGATGGTTGGCTCTCCACCTTCATTTGATGACCCTTGGTCGTTCTATCTCTTCATAGCACATTCTATATATTGTATGCAAACCATTTGCAAAAGAAGTGGGTTGGTTGGCTTGTAACTTCTGGGAGACTGTGGGAAAGAAACTTTGTTTCTGCATTGTATATTTTTACAGAGAATTAATGAAAGGCAGCAGCTTTGTTTCATGAGATTCCTGTGGTTGTAAGTATAGCAAGTGTTTCTCTTATGTTTCATATATACCTTGTTATGTTTTGTATTCCATTTTGCCTTTATTTCTAGTGAAATTTTTCGAGTGAGATCAGGTAGAATTCAATTCTATTGCTCTACCTGTGGGAAAATTTCATCTACAGTGTTCATTCTTCTGTTTGAAAAGGATTCATGTTTCCCATGCCCTTTTCAACTTATTAATCATTCTCTCGGTTTCTTTGTTAGTTTCATTTCATATCCATTTCTCGTGAAATTTTTCGAGTAAGATCAGGTAGAATTCAATTCTATTGCTCTACCTGTGGGAAAATTTCATATACAGTGTTCATTCTTTTGTTTGAAAAGGATTCATGTCGACCAATCCCTTTTCAACTTCTTAATCAATCTTTCCATCCTGCCACATTTTAAAACTAAATTGCTATGCTTTCAGCCTACCTTGCCTCACGAAATAATCTGTGCCTTCATTTTAAGTTCTCTGTTCATTGAGGTCCAGTGGTCCCATAACATCCCAGAAATACAGTCATTCATAAAAATCACTTCTTGTTTTCATTTCCACTTACTAGCCTAAGATAAATAGTTCGTTTGAAAGTCATCTCAGTCCTTTTCGTTCATCTATTTACTGAGTGTGACCCGGAGAGAGCCCTCCCCTATTCTAGTAGGGCTAGCTACCAGACTGAGCATGGTTTGTGGTTACCCTGAATTTTGCCTTCCTTCAGCCTAAAGCGGATTTAGGTGCTAAAAAAACCCTTGATGTGATGCAAGCAAAAACAACTTTATGAAAATACCTTAAGTGAATAATACAAATAACATTACAGTAGATTTATAAGTGAACATGAATCTCAAAGAAAGAATGACAAAAGTCTTTAATTAAGCAAAATGGATATAGAAATGTACTAGCTATTAATTGTAAAATAGTTTGAAACTAATAACCAACATGAAATCATGTAGAAATCAGCAAGTTATTCCTATAAAAATAGAAGTTTTCAATTAACAAAGGAGTTCCTTAACCTTCAACAACTGAACAGTAGTTACATACCATCAAACAACAATGAAAAATAGGCTTACAACATTCAATAACATCTAAGAGAATATGTTTGTCATGGCCCAAAAGGCTTCTTGGTATAAATGTTGAAATATTCCATGCACAATCACACAATATCTCCAAGAGACCCAATAGTGGGAATGAGAAATTTGATACTTGATCTTCCAAAAGCTAAAAGTCCCTTATCTCTAGCCTAGAGGGTACATTTATACAAAATGAGGTGAATTTTTGTTAGGTCCCTATAATACTAGTGTATTCTCGTTATTGTTATTGTTAGTGTAGGCCCCTATTGTTATTGTTGTGCCCCATAGAAGCCCACTATTGTTATTGTTGTACCTTTACCTTATTATTGTTATGTAGGCTCTAATTATATTCTGACCCCTTAGACTCCTATATATACCAAGGAGGTATTATCATTTGTATCATCCAAGAATTGTTCATTTATGTGATGTAAAGGAGTTTACCCCCCCCCCCCCCCCGAAAGAAGGTTGTTTCTCAAGTCGTTGATCTATCTTTTCTTCTATTTTGTGAGCTAGTTGCTTAACATTTGGTATCAAAGCTTTGGGATTCTAGGGTTTCACTTCTTCAAACAGGCCATCTTGGAATTTTCGCTATAATGTTTTTTCTACGAGGGTTTAGAAGTTGAAATTTTCACCACGTTGAGAAAAAATATTGATGAACTTCGTCTACAAATTTAATATCTTGGTTCGCTATATTTTCGGAGATATGATCTGACAAAGTTAGGGTTTTTGCAAGCTCTATAATTTCATCTTAAACACGTGACTTAGGGAAAATCGTCATAAATTTCTCTCTGAGCATCAGATTTGAATTTTGTAAAAAGTGATTGAACGTGCATAGATTACAGTTTTTCAGTTATCATTTTCGATGTTGAAGGTCGAAACAGTGACATGTGGCACTCCATACAGTCTCTCTCTACTGAACTAGTCTATAATCATGTCATCATGGGATATTGGGAATAAATTTTTCTTGAAGAATCCAATCTTAGTCTGACTTGTGGGGTTGGAATTAATACTCAGAGGTATATCACAAGAAGAAAGTTTAGACCTTTGAGATCCAAACTTACAGAGATAAAATTGTTTGAATATCGAGCTACTAAAAGGAAAGAAAGAGGTGTGTATTTTTTAAATTTTGCATAACTTTTGTTTGAAAAATCAGTTTGAAGTGATTCAAAGGGAATAATAAAGCATAGATATCATTGTTTGATTCCAAAATACCCTGAAATAAAAAAATGGACACACCTAGTAACAAACTAGAAATCTCTTCTATGACGCATGAAGAAGAGGAATAAATGCAACATGATATATCAAAATTACAAGATCAAGTACAACAAATTTCACTCTCACAAAGAGTAACCAAAAATCAATTGGAAGCGATGATGAATTTTAACATGGAGGGTTTAGAATCAAAAATAAAAAGGGACATGGAAGGCTTGAAGGATGGATTAGAAGCGAAAAAGGAAGGATTTAAGGATGGTTTAAAACATAAATGGAATATCTGAAGGAAGGTTTGAAAAAGTTGGTACAAGAAATGCTTCCTAATGGCGACAAGGTATCTCATGAAACTAATAATGAAAACAAAAGGAATGTTAATCATGATTTCAAATACTTTAACTTTGGGTTGAAGACCAACCACATTCCAAATATCGATATGAGGAAGTTTGATGGTAAGGAACCAATAACATGGATACTACAAAATGTTCGATCTACATGATGTGCAACCCTCACAAAAGGTACGTATTGCATCTTTATATTTACAACCCAATCAGTTTGTATGGTACTGATGGCTTTATTCTTGTAAACCACTTGTTACTTGGTCAATTTTTATGGAGGAAATGATAGCACATTATGAGGATATAAAGAGAAACACCTTCTTTATCCAATTAATAAATCTCAAAAAATAGGGTTCAATGGCAGAGCACATTAAGGATTTCCAAAAATTGAATATTAGGGCAACCTATATTCTAGAAGGGAATAGGATTGATGTCTTCATAGGGACTTTGAAGGATAACATCCAATATGAGGTTCAATTGGGAACCCGATTCATTGGAGAAGGAATTTAGGGTGGCAAGAAAATTTGCAAGAAAAATTATGGCAACAAGGAAGTCTATCACTCACAACTGTAAAGATGGAAGTGTTGCTTCTCCTAGCCTTCCACTACTACAAGGTTGACGCCACAACAATTGGAGGAAAAGAGAGAAAAATGGATTTGTTACAGTTGTGATAGAAAATACACTAAAGGTCATAAGTGCGCTGAAAAAAATTTATTCTACATAGATTGTGAAGAGGAGTAAGAAAAGGAACAAGAAACATCAAAAGAGGAGGATCTACACCAACAAGAAACCCCATAGAAAGAAGAAATGAATCCGAAAATATCTTGTAATGCAATGGTAGGAATTACCACTCCTCAAACTCTAAGATAGAAGGATATATCAAGAAGAAAAAGGTAATAGTTCTGATTGATTCGAGTAGTACCCATAATTTTATTCATTGGAATATAGCCAAGGAATTAAATTGCTTCCTATATCAAACACCAGAGTGTCAAGTAGTGGTTGAAAATCAAGGAAATATAAATTGCTCTGAAAAGTGCCATAATATCAAGCTCACCATGGGGGAATATGTATTGAATAGTCCAATGCTTTCCATACCAATGGGTGGTGTTGATGTTGTACTAGGAGTCCAATGGTTACAATCTTTAAGGATGATTGCTTTTAATTTTCAAGAACTTTTCTTCAATTTTTTTTTTTGGGAAGGAAAGAAAGTTGAAATAAGGGGTATCACAAGAAAGAACAGCAAGGCATAATTACAAAATTATACTCCCTAAAGGTTCAAACATTGAAATCATCTATTTCTCCAGATCTCCAAAAAGTCTTAGACAATATTTCCAAGGTATTTGAGACTCCCAAAGGCCTCCCACCTATTTGTGATCATGATCATGTTATTCATTTGATTCCAGGAAGTGTTCCTCCAAACATCATACCTTATAGATATCCCTATGCCTAAAAGAGTGAAATTGAATGTGTGGTTGCAGAAATGTTAGAGGATGGTATAATTCAACCTAGTCAAATTTATTTCTCTGCTCTAGTAGTATTGGTGCACAAGAAGGATGGATCATGGCATATATGTCAGTATTATAGGGAGATCAACAAACTCACTATTAAAGATAAATTCCCCATTCCTATCATTCATGAATTGTTGGATGAATTACATGGAGCAATTTACACCACTAAGCTAGATCTTCGTTCAGGATATCATCAAATTAGAATGAAGACTAAAGACATTCCACAAACAACATTCAGAACTCATGAGGTTCATTATGAATTTTTGGTCATGCCTTTTGACCTTACTAATGCACCTTCCAAATTTAAAGGTTTGATGAATTCCATTTTCAAACCCTTCTTGAGAAAAATTGTTTCTCAAGTCATTGATCTATAATTTCTTCTATTTTGTGAGTTGGTTTCTTAACACTTTTCACCTTCTATGACCTTTATCTACCCTCATGTTTAATTTCTAATTTAATTTATTTATAATTCTATTTTATTTACATAATTACATTGAAAATTAAAATGAATAAAAATAAAAATATTTTATGGAACTAATTCCAAAATGGAGAAGGCTTGGGTTTGAACTCACAACTCTTGGGTTACATGGGTCTACCAAGCCTTTTAAGCAGTAGCAATGGACAAAATTTTCTTCAAAATCATCCTTTCATTGATATCTTTTCACTCATAGGTACTAGGTACTACTATGTTCATATTTATCTATCCCTGTAGAAGAAAGATGTAAGCATAGTGTGTAACGTAGTGGACTCCACCAGATATTGTTCCAAGGATTCCTTTGTTAGCATTGTATCTCTTTTTGTGATTGCCACTCTATGTTTCTATATCATTTATTGTATTTCAAACTCCACCATTTGTTTTTGCCTCACTTCCGCTTGTGTCTTTCCATCAAAATATAGTGTTGTTGATATGTGCAAAAATATCTCGTTACTTCCTTTCAACCTCTTCTTGGGATCTTATGTCAATCTTGAATTTTTCCTTATCTCTTTCTCTATCTGATCCATTTGTTCTCAACAATGTTTAAGGTGAAGTTAGGTATTTCATACTTTGTTCATGCATTAGGTTGATGGTCATCAAGGCTTCCTTTAATTGCATTCCCTTTACTTTGATTGCATCTTGGATTGACATAAATGCAACAACCATATTTTGGAAGGTTCTTAGCTCTTGGTACAACTATTTGATACTATCTTCTAATGATTTGTTTGATTCTAGTGCTACATATTGGTAATCTTTATCACTAGAGCTTGAAGATAATAAGGCTTTATTTTCTTTATGGAGCCTATTATTTTCTTGTTGTGCCTTTTTTAGCCTCCTTAAATTTATCCATCAAATATTAAATGTTTCTCTCTATGGCATAAGAGAAACTACTCCTACTGATTAAATGGAAAGTGGATTGTCCAATGTGTTAAAAACCATGTTCCGTTCAGTAGTTATCGAGATCAGTTTTGTCAGTTCTCGACCTAAATATCTACATCTTTCTTGGACAATCTTGTTGGAGTTGAGATAAAATATTTTAAAACTAAAATAAAAATAAAAAATAAAATTTTGAAATATACAAAAGTTGGAACAAAATCTAAATTCATTTCCAAAACATTACAAGCTCCCAGGATTCCAGACTTCCCAAACAATAGTGGTTGTAGTTTTTAAAAATATAATATTGATGGGAAATCTGACTCCCATGTAGGCCTCCTCTCCTCTCCTCTCCCCTCCTCTCCTTACTACCATACCCGGCTCTCATTTCTAATTTCTCCCTTCCTTCTGGGCTTCCCAACACCCCTCCTATCCACTCTTCTTAATTTCCTTATAACTCCCTCATCTCCCATCTCCTTATACCTCCAAGGCTCTTCAATAGACCCAAAAGGCCACTATATAATATTCTTTAATAAGTAATGTTTTAATTATTTTAATAAAATAATTTAATTTTAATATATTTATTTTTTTTTATTATTTTGTTACTGAATTTATTAAAATTTAGCTTTAT
This sequence comes from Pinus taeda, assembly GCA_000404065.3. NCBI lineage: Eukaryota > Viridiplantae > Streptophyta > Pinopsida > Pinales > Pinaceae > Pinus > Pinus taeda. Next base: position 158,378 of record APFE031347096.1, read on the forward strand.
AGTTTAAAATTAGAATTTTTATAAAAAGTTCTAAATTTTGCCTAGACATGTTATTTTCCAGCACATTAGCAGTTTTCGTACCTTGACTTACGAGAGCTCTATCTTAAGTTCTACTTGACCAAATGAGGCCCGGGATGGCTCGTTAGAAAGATAAAACAATGCATAATATTTTGGGAGGGATGAAAGACAAAATTTTGTCAATGAGTATGCCTAAAATTGAGTTGGAAATGGAGCTCTTAATTTATAACAAAAAAAACCAATTTTCTGAGTTTAGATTTGGAATTTGGTTTGCTAATAGTTTTGGTTGTTGCAAATTCATTTGATTTTTTCCTCTTGAGCCAAAAATATCATTATAGATACCAATGGGGAGCATAATTTTAATTCATTTTATTTATTTAATTAGATTTTAATTGGAGAACTTGTTTTTCCAATTTGGTATTTTCAATTTGATGTGCAATTCTTATTGGTTTTAATTTTGATTTTAATGATTTTTTACAAGAGATTTGTTGAAGAGGATGAAGATAAATAATATTGGAGAAATTTCATTTCACCAGCAAAGGAAAGTAAGAGGATTTGTAGCTCCAAAATAGATGGATCCAAAACTTCTTCAACAACTCTCCATTTTTGGGAATTGTTTTGTAAATTATAAATAATGTTTGAGAATTGGGGGGGGGAGGGTGGGGGTTCTTTGCTACAAATTTGACACTATGAGAACTTTTGTAAATTTATTTTAGTTTTAGATAGAGAGGGAAACTCAAATCTAGTTTATTTCAGGGTTTTCTTTTCAGAATTCAATCTATGTTAATGGGGCGGAACTTGCACTTTTGTAATTCTTCCTTCTACTAGTAGAGTTTATTATTTTGAGCAGATTTTTGGAGATTCTTCGGAAAAAAAGTAAGGGTTTTAGGTTCAATTATTGTATTTTCATATACTTCTATTTGTTAATACAAATCATTTTCATTCAATTGCATATCTATGTTAATTGTTCTTTGTTATGCACTCTTGTTGATATGAGAATGATTGTCTTTTAGATCAACTATCTGATCTATTAGTTTCATAGATCTTTTATTGATTTTCCATTTTTCTCATGTGCTTCAATCAAACTTCTGAGTAATTATTTACTCATAAATTTTCTATCTAAATTCAATTTAATTTCCATTAAAATTAAGTGAATTATTTTTTATGCCCAATCATTCATTGTTTTAGATCTCCAACCAAGGCATGTGTTGCACCTAAAATATCAGTTATTGGAACTTTTTCTGCAATATGATATTCATTATTAAAAGCATGTTAAATCATCAATTTATTTAAAGTCTTGCATTTGGTATTTGGGAGATATCTCCTAGAATATCAAGTTAGAATAATTTATTTTAATTTTTTGCACTGGATTTAGATTTAGATTCATAGTTAGATTAATTAATTTATTCTTAGAAGTCTCCTTATAGGGGAGAAGCCTTAGGTGTGGCTCGGTTGAGCTCTAATTTAAGCTTAAGGTTCGCTTTCCTGCAAGAGCTATGCAAGAGAGAAGATATGATATCTCTCTTCTTGTCAATAAGTAATATAAATACCACAAGTCAGTGAGGAGAGAGAGGGGGTAACTCGACCCAATAAAACTAGTAGAAACCATCATTTAAATGAATAAGAGTTTGATTTAGGACTCTGATTGGACAACCTTCCCAAATTTTGATGAGGTCATTTTTGGCCATCAAAAGGTGGGGGTAAATGTTAGAGAAAATTTGAGGGGAAATAATAAAGAAAAGTTAAGTGAGGGTGCAGACTTAGGGGTGGGGGTAGCGAGAGTAATAAGGGTAGGGAGAGTAATAAAGAAAACTTGAATAGGTCTTATAAAATATTTTTCCCTCACCCTCACCTAAGCATGTGGGTGGAGTGGGGGGGAATATTAGAGAAATGAGTGGCATTCGAGCGAGAGCGTGGGGTGAGGGGGGAATATTGGAGAAAATTTAAATGTCAAGGTGGAATGAGGAGGTATTATTTAGAGAGAACTTAAGATTTATGTAATATTCCCCTAACCCATACCCAAGTTTTATCTAATATTCCGCTCTCAAGCCCACACCGATTTGAGTTTTCTCTAATATTCCCCTCCACCCTTAGTTTTCTCTAATATTACCCCCACCCCGCTAAGCATGAAGGTGAAGTGGAGGAAAATATTAGAGAAAACTTAAATGTGGGGGGGAGGAAAAATTTATAGAAAACTTAAGTTGTGTGTAGGTGGGGATATTAGAAAAAATATATTTAAGCTTTATCTAATATCCCACACCCAACCCCGCGCCCCCCCCCCCCTCCAATTTAAGATTTCTCTAAAATTTCACACCACCCCCATCCTCGTTTGAGTTTTCTCTGATATTTCCCCCCATCCCTACTTGAGAAATAACTTTTAGCTAACATATTCCCCCATCCCCACCCTCATTGAAGTTTTCTTTAATATTATTCCCCACCACCACTATCATTTAAGTTTTTTCTAATATTCTCCCCCACCCCCACATGGGAATATTAGAGAGAGTGGATGTAGTTAACAATATTAGTGAAAACTTAAATATTTTTTCTCTAATATTTCCCCCACCCCCGCCTGAGAATTATTAGAGAGGGTTGTTGTAGAGAAAAATATTCGTGAAAACTCAAATTCTTTTTCTCTAATATTTCCTCTCATTCACACATGGGAAATATTAGAGAAAAATCAGGTGGGGGTGTAGGAATTATTAGGGAAAACTCCAAGGGAGTAGGGATTAGAGAAAACTTAAGCTGGGGTGGGCAAGGAGCAGGGTTGAAAACTTAGGTGGGGGAAATATTAGAAAAAAAATATGTGTGGGTGGGCATGGAGAGAAAGTGGGGTGGCATAATATTAGAGAAAACTTGGGCAGAAGTAGAGCAAGGGAAATATTAGAGAAAATTTAAGTCGTTTTTTATTTGGTAGGGTGAGAGGATGTGTTAGTGGAATATTATTAGACAAAACTTGAGGGTAAATAATAAAGAAAACTTAAGTGGGGGTTGGGGGGGAACAATATTGAAAACTTAAAATGAAGGGGTCAAGATGATGGAAGGGGTAATATTAGAGAAAACCTATTTGGGTTTTTCTCTAGTATTTAACCCCATGCCCACCCATTTTTATCCAATATTAACCACCACTCACATTTAAGTTTTCTCTAATATTTCTCGCCAACCCTAGTTGGGAAATAAATTTTCTCTAATAATTCACCAAACCCCCGCCTAATTTTCTCCAATATTCTCCTGTAGCCCCACTTGGGAAATATTAGAGAGGGTCTTATGGGGTGGGGATGGGGGGAAATATTAGAGAAAACTTATTTTTCTCTAATACTTCTTCCCACCCCCATCTAAATTTTCTCTAATATTTCTTGGGTGGGGATGGGGGGAAATATTAGAGAAAACTTATTTTTCTCTAATACTTCTTCCCACCCCCATCTAAATTTTCTCTAATATTTTTCTTGGTGTGGCGGTGGGGGTGGGGGTTGGGGGGAATATTAGAGATAACTTAAATAAGTTGTCTCTAATATTCCCCCCATCCCTAAAAGTATTAGAGACTTATCTAATATTTACCTCCACTCCTAAGTTATCTCTAATATTTACCACCACATCCCCCTTACAGAAAAATTATTGGTGGGGATGACAAAAGTATTACAGAAAAAATTATTTAAGTTTTCTCTAATATTTCTCCCCACCCTGTTGATGGGAAAAATTGACCTCATCAACATTGGGGAGACCACCTGATAAAAGCTCCAAATTAGACTCTTTTTCATTTGGT